>CABFWO010007077.1:0-28399 GCA_902155825.1 Timema genevievae
CCAGGGTAATACTTGAGGCTAACACTCCCAGGGTAATATTTGGGGCTAACACTCCCAGGGTAATACTTAGGGCTAACACTCCCAGGATAATACTTGAGGCTAGCACTCCCAGGGTAATACTTGAGGCTAACACTCCCAGGGTAATACTTGGGGCTGGCACTCTCAGGGTAATACTTAGGGCTAACACTCCCAGTGTAATACTTGAGGCTAGCACTCCCAGGGTAATACTTGAGGCTAGCACTCCCATGGTAATACTTGAGGCTAACACTCCCAGGGTAATACTTGGGGCTGGCACTCCCAGGGTAATACTTAGGGCTAACACTCCCAGGGTAATACTTGGGGCTGGCACTCCCAGGGTAATACTTGAGGCTAGCACTCCCAGTGTAATACTTGAGGCTAGCACTCCTAGGGTAATACTTGAGGCTAGCACTCCCATGGTAATACTTGAGGCTAACACTCCCAGGGTAATACTTGGGGCTAGCACTCCCAGGGTAATACTTAGGGCTAACACTCCCAGGGTAATACTTGAGGCTAACACTCCCAGGGTAATACTTGTGGCTAACACTCCCATGGTAATACTTGAGGCTAGCACTCCCAGGGTAATACTTAGGGCTAACACTCCCAGGGTAATACTTGAGGCTAACACTCCCAGGGTAATATTTGGGGCTAACACTCCCAGGGTAATACTTAAGGCTAACACTCCCAGGGTAATACTTGAGGCTAGTATTCCCAGGGTAATACTTGGGGCTAACAATCCCAGGGTAATACTGGGGGCTAACACTTTACTGTATAATATAAATAAACATATTGCACTGCACTCAAAATAAAAACATAGCCTAAATATATAATTTAAAGCGTGTTATTCAATCTTACATCTTGTCAAGAACAAAAACTATAAAAGCTAAATCTGGTTTATGAATAGGTCTATGAGAACAATTCACAGGTACGTGCAATTTAAACATAGTTGTTCTACTGTACTCTCAGAAAAGTGTAACAAGAGGACAACTGGTCAATGCTTCTAACCAATATGAGGAATGTAGACTATGATCATTAGCACTTCCTGTCCTGTGGAATGTGGAAGCAGGAAACAGGAACAGTAGTTGTTTGTGGTAGAACTCCAACATAATGTTATATTAACATGTTTACTGTGTAACCAAGATAAACACCTGACAAATACACCACCTACCTAAATAATGTATTGGTCCTGTTCCAACATTCAACCACTATCGATATTGGTATTAAGCCCCCCACTCCACGTTTGTTTCTCTTTTTCTCTCTTGTAGCCATGCCATTTATACTGTCTTCCCTTTCCTGTATGTCAAGTTTTGATTCATTAGCCTAGATTATTTTGTGTTTGAATGCGCCCCTCCACTTGGCACAATGATCCCCTCCACTTGGTAGGATTATCCTCCTCTGCTGTAATCTGAGACGTGATTACTGTAAATATCGCTGGGTTCAGGCGCAAACTTTAGGGCCGGGAGCCCATTGGGCCCCCATTATAGGCGCTCTAGCCTCCCAAAAAGTGTTGCTTAAAGTAAAACAAATACAGACTTAACTTAAGGGGACTGCCTCGGTAGACTAGAAACTTTCGTGTAGACCTCCGATTCTAACGTAATATGTAATCAATGATTCGTTATTTCAAAATATGGTTCACGCCAAAATGAAGTCAAAAGATTCCAACAGTGCTGTTTTTACTTACTAGCCCTATATTTTGAGTTTTAGTGATAGGAAAATAAATATGATAATGTGAAATTAGCTCATTATCAACGTCTTTTTAAGCATATTTGCGGAGCTAGAGGACTAGGCTTGATGAAAATGTTCCCTTGAATTAACCTTTTCCGACTAACGCAGTAATTTTTGACAGGCTGACAACAGAAAATGTTAAGATATTTGATAGTTTCGTAGGGAATCAAAGCTGTTCTTTTTCTACTGGACAGTGTCGCCACCAAGCCATTCACTTGGTCGGAAGAGAGGAATAAGGAAGAAATAATGATAAGCATTTCCCTCTCTTTGGTGCGCGTGCGATCTTTTAATTTACGTTTGCCCTTGCGTTGACACAGCCTGGAACGAATATGGGGAGACGTTACAAGAATAGCTAGCTCGTCTCGCTTTGCCCCCTGGGTAATGGCTTATATTTTAATAAGAATTAAGCACTATATCAGGAAAATATTGTGTTTACACTCAATTTGACTTCAAGTAGGCCTATGTCTTTATTTAGTTCTTGTTTTTTTAGCACCCCGTTTTACTACTTTTTCAGGTTATATGAGTATATACTAAGCTAATGAGTCGAGGGTTAGGAAGGTTTAATCTAGAGGTAGTGTAGCCACATTTGCATAAAGGTAGAGTGGAAAACCATTTTGGAAAAACCACCCTGAGTAAATTATTATTTTATCCGTTGATTGTTTTATACATACATTCATTTATTAGTAGTTTACTGATGACTGATTTTTATAAGATTTTTAAAAAATCTCTAATGGTTTTGTTCAAAACTAGTATCAGTGGACTATTTTACACGATTAATAATAATATATCTTTATTTTTCTAAAAAAACATTAATCTAAGGGTAGTTTATTTTCAATAAATTATTGAAAAGTTGAAATTTTTCGAAGTTGACCTTGATTATAGAGTTCAAAATGAGTAGCCGGGAATAGTTTTTCTTGATAAATAAGAATAGGTTTCAATTTTTACAAATTATAAATTACTTTGGGGTAGCTTACCAATAACTTATTTTAGAAAATTTGATATTTGTTACAAATGTTTTAGTAATTTGTTTTTGAAAATTTTCTTAGAAGCCGTAATACATAATTTAAGAAAGTTGGTGTGATTGTGTCGTACTATTTATTTTTAAAATGTTGCCAACCGTTGGTATAAATGATTACCTGTGTGTCTGTCGGCTGGTAGATACACTTTAAGAATAACAATAGCTGACAGCTAAAAAAGTTAATAAAACTACTTAAATATATTCATACGTGAAGTCAGGGGATCCGCAGCTATCACTTTTGATATCTAGTATTATTATGTGTTCTGTCTTACGACAGGTCCATTCCAGTTGTCAGTGAACTTAGAACTCCAATGCGCCCTGTCCTATGCCCTCTCCTTCAGCTCACAGAATTTTCTTCTTTCCTTCATGTCATCCAATATTTGAATCCTCCTTCTTCCTAAGCTCCTCTTTCCCTTAACTTTTCCTTCGATGACGTCGTGCAGAAGACAGTTCCTCCTAAGGATTTGTCCAGTTTGCTTTGCGCCGAAAAATCAGATCTAAAGTGGTTCTCTTGTCACGCACTCTTGTTGGGACTTGTTCGTCCAGTGTGTCACTCGTTACGGAGTGGCTGAAGAGTCTTCTCAGCCTGTTGATGGTCAGAGGCCCGGTTTCTCGCTCGTTACGGAGTGGCTGAAGAGCAGCCGGTCTTCTCAGCCTGTTGATGGTCAGAGGCCCGGTTTCTCGCTCGTTATGGAGTGAAGCCGGTCCACGTGAGCAAGGAGCAGGCTCCATCATCTGCGCTTTTTGTTCCACAATGGTACAGTAATAATCTATTATGTAAATTCCGTCCCATCATCATAATTATCATCATTATCATCATCATGAACAGCTTCCAGCCACTGGCTGGGTCTGTTTGGAACATAAGCCTCTCCACACTCCTCTTTCCCTCCAACCACCTCTCTTGCCCAGTCGTCTTCTCCACACTCCTCTTTCCCTCCAACCACCTCTCTTGCCCAGTCGTCTTCTCCACACTCCTCTTTCCCTCCAACCCCCTCTCTTGCCCAGTCGTCTCCTCCACACTCCTCTACTCCCTTCATCCCCTGTCCCTTGCTCTTCCCCCCACCTCCCTATCCAACATTCTCCTGGCCATCCTTTCCCTCTCCATTCTTCTCACATGGCTATACCTCCTTAGTTGTGTCTTCTCTATCCTGTCCTAGACTGGCTCTTCCTTTACTATTCCTCTTACTCTCATCCTGTCATTTTTTGTCACACCGATCCTGCTTCTATCCTGTTCCTTGACGTACGTCAGTATTGGTAGGTAACAGACATTGTAGAAGACTCCCCTGCACTGGTCTGGCATATCCCTGATGCAACCTTACATTAAACCTCATTCCATACCACTCCACCCCTTCTTTCTCTTCACTACCCCACACCATTGCTTTCATCTTTCCCTCCCCAATTCTTCGTACCATTTCCTTCGGTATTTCGTCAATCCCTACAATGAACAGAGAGCGAGAGAGAGAGTGCTATCGTGTTTCAGACTTTTCTTTAACTCAAACCAATCTGTCTTCTCCTCTCCCACTTTCATCCAACTCACACTACCCTTGTACACATTCCTCTCTCTGTTTATTGTCTCATCCTGCACTTCTTGTGTACACGTTGTCAACATCCAGGTCGTACTCTTAGTGTCGGAGCCCTGAAAAGTGACGGCTGGTCAAACTACTGGTGGACGCAACATTTCTTTCAAATACCAACAAATATATTATGTAAATTCCATCACATCAATATAGTCTCTTAAGTTAATAATTCCATCCCGTCATTATAATATCACCTCATCATTATAATCTCTTATGTAAATTCCGTTTCATCATCATAGTCACTATGTAAATTTCATCAATCTTTATTATTTTTCATGTAAATTCCGTCCCATTATTATTAGGCTGTTATGTAATCTGCATCCTTCCATAATCCTCCCTTGGATAAATAATAGTTAATATAATATATGGGAGCAAATAAAATGTACAACTAAAATTACTTCGATAGATTTCAAACATTTATTTCAACATGACCACATTTTTTGACTCGAATATAGATGCCAAACCTATTAAAAAAAACTCAACAGTGTAGTGCAGAAACCATTTATATAATTCCTTGATGACTATTTTCCTTCATCATGATTGGTTTATATGGACTTCAATTTTCTATAAAGAAGAGTCCAAGCGAAAATAATTTACAAATTTCATTCGAAAAATTAAAAAACTATTTCTAAACTATCAAGAGTTTGAATGTTCTTTGAGAACCCCCAGGCTAAACGAAAAGATTATAAATATACATAACACCTCTTTGAGAAAATAAAACATTGAACTTACTCTAAAATAAACTCAGTCATTCTAGAAGCCAAGACTTCTCTTTTTCAAGTGTTGCCTTCAAATTCTTTGACGGGCTTATTAGTAGATGAATGTATGTTTCACTCTGTACGTCTACAACTACCAGTATGGATCATCACAGGATAGAACAGTCCTGGTGTATGCTAAACAACTACCAGTATGGTTCATCACAAGATAGAACAGTCCTGGTGTATGATAAACAACTACCAGTATGGATCATCACAAGATAGAACAGTCCTGGTGTATGATAAACAACTACCAGTATGGTTCATCACAAGATAGAACAGTCCTGGTGTATGATAAACAACTACCAGTATGGTTCATCACAAGATAGAACAGTCCTGAAGAATGTCAAAAGTTAAAAACACGTTCTGAAGCTCAATCAATTCCGGAACAATTGACCTACGAAGCTCTTACCAGTGTTTGACCCTTGGAGATACGTTACAATAAAATGTTACCGTGACGGAATTAACACACGAGCTCGGGACCATATAATCTTCAGGACGGAATCTACATCAGAACCATGAGGAGGGCTGTTGGATACATTAGACTGCGAGCCTGATGCTTTAGACCGAGTACCATCATTAAGGGGCCACAGCATATCTACCGTCACATTTACACGCAGGTCACAAGTAACGATCATCTAATTTTGTTTTCAAATGAAGTTCAGGTAAAGACTCACGCTCAGGTATTATGAGGTAATTATTTAAAAATAGTTTCCCAATCTTGTTCCACACAAATGCTGATACACCTCCTCTAGCTTGTACTGTTTTCAACCAAACCTCCTTGTTGGATGGGTGGTAAGACGCGATGGATTAAAAATGAAATGTTTGTGATTTTATAGTTGTTTAAAGAGTTGGTTCCGGGACAGCGGTCACCGGTGACGGTTGTAGCCTGCTCTGCTACCAAACGTCCGGTGACGGTTGTAGTCTGCTCTGCTACCATAACGTCCGGGGAGCGCACACCGTGACACACAATA
The DNA here is from genome assembly GCA_902155825.1 of Timema genevievae. Taxonomy (NCBI): domain Eukaryota; kingdom Metazoa; phylum Arthropoda; class Insecta; order Phasmatodea; family Timematidae; genus Timema; species Timema genevievae. The sequence goes on from CABFWO010007077.1 coordinate 6,068, forward strand.
GACGGGTACTGCACCCTCACAAGCTCATCAAGAGGGAGGGGAGGAAGATGACACTCCCAACGGTCGATACATGTGCTCAGGAGAATCCCCTGTGAGTTAGATGTCCCTCGCGCTTGATGTGCTTGTCGTGTGGTGTATGTATACAGGGGTTCCAACAGACCATGGCTCACTGGTGTTGAGCACTCAAATTAGAATTTGTTGGTCGTCAGTCAGCAGCCATACATTCACAGACCAATGTAGATCATAAACAGGCTATAAACAGGCTATAAACAGATTATAAACATGTTATAAATAGGCTATAAACAGGCTATAAACAGGTTAAAAACAAGTTATAAACAAGTTATAAATAGGCTATAAACATACTATAAACAGGTTATAAACAGGCTATAAACAGGTTATAAACAGGCTATAAACAGGCTATAAACAGGCTATAAACAGGCTATAAACAGGTTATAAACAGGCTATCAACATGTTATAAATAGGCTATAAACAGGCTATAAACAGGCTATAAACAGGTTATAAACAGGCTATAAACAGGTTATAAACAGGCTATAAACAATTTATAAACAGGCTATAAACAGGTTATAAACAGGTTATAAACATGTTATAAATAGGCTATAAACAGGCTATAAACAGGTTATAAACAGGCTATAAACAGGTTATAAACAGGTTATAAACATGTTATAAACAGGCTATAAACAGATCATGACTTTAATATTGAAATTTTGTAACCTTTGATATGAATTGATCGAAGCAAATGCTTAATTTTTTGGTCATCGCGTCTTACTACCCGCTCGGGCTGTAAACTTATGTACTACTTACGATAGTGTGTTAGGGATGAGGAAGGCTATTTTTAGAGTAAGTACACCTGTATTTGCACGTAGATAGAATGGAAACCCCGTATTTGTGTGGAGACAAGAGTGGAAAACTATTAAGTAAAAACCACCCTCAGTACACCCGACCGGGGTTTAAGCCCCGATCTCACCACATTCGTCAGTCTTGTCTATTGAGAAACTGTCGCCTTAGACCATGCAGCCACCGAAGTGGGTAGAAAATGCTTATTTTAAAACTACTTTACAAAACCTAGTTTTTCTATTCCTGAGACAATTGGTAAACAATTTACAAACCTAATTATTATAAATAATAACTACAAACAATGGCCGGAATTAGTATTAGTATTAGTATACATGGTATGAGTAAAATAAGGCAATAATGAACAGTTTCTGTTTCCACGACTAATTAATGAGATGACAGAAAACAGAGCAGTCCAAACTAAATACTAACCAAAGATATTGTTATCGTCACCAATAACCAAGCAAACATAAAATACAAATTTCAACCAATCGCAGCCAAGGTTCTCATTATTCGCGGGCGGATAAAGGGGAAGTTGAATGTAGGGGAGTGCCATAGAGCAACAATCAGTGACAGTGTTCGTGCAGAGAGCGTACCGAGTGTGACTATGTTGACCGCCAGACAGCTGTGCGTGTTAATGCCGAGTAGAGTAGCTAACTTCAAGTCGGAGTCCGTGGTTCACAAACCAGCCCAGAGATGTTTGTTCGGGAAACCAGATCCTGACGAGTGTCAGAGGATGTGTCAAGAGGAATTGTGTCAAGCCCGTCAAGTGTTCCTGAAGAGGTTCTGTTTAGATGACAGCGATAACAGGACGTTCCAGTCTGACAGATCATCAGGTGAGCCGAGCGTTTAGGTTATTATTTATTATCGAGGACTGAACTGAATATGACCAAGGGAAAGTGTTAGGGGGAAACGTGCAAACAAACTTTTTAAGAAAACCACAATTTTTTCTCAACAAAACTGATTTTAATTGTGTTTTTATTTCCTTTAAAAGCTGTTTTAGCTGGTGGAATTAGATGTATCAAATTTTACAAAACTATTAACTGTAATTGTTTGGTTTTGTATGTCTCACTTAGTAACTTACTATAGATGAACGTGCAAATATTTAAATACGATCGTCTGAAAACTTTCTAAACTATTAAATATTCATTATTACATATAGCAGTTAAATTTTTAAGTATAAGATTGTTTTTATTTATTTACTTTTTATCTGTGTTAAGATTTAAGTTTATTTAAAATTTATGGTGGACTAGTTCTGAACCGTTAATTTTTGCCTCTAGGGGGTCTGGGTTTTTAAATAGCTTGAGTTTCATCTCATGGAGTTGATAGTGTCTTCGTTCGATTATTAACACTTTATTATACTATTTTAACACGATTTTAATTATAACCTTAAGATACTGATTGAATGATCTCAAATCACTCTAGCTCACAAGTTATAAGTGCTCGAACTTGCTATTTTATGCGTTCCCCTTACCATCGCTAAGATAAAGTTAATAATGTGTGAGGCTACCAGGTATATGAGGAGTCCACAGTGACTTTCATCATATCAATGTCGTTATTATTATTCATATATATTAATTTGTATTAATAATACTATCGAAAGGAATATATCGATATTATTAAGGTATCGGGTTGTTAAGTATTGGTATCGGAAGGAATATACAACTATATTGAGATTCCCAATGAGTCAACCTTCATCATCCTGCCCGACTGTCTGCACCTTCGGAGTACGGGGTGTTGCCCATGGGCTACAGTGGTATGAGTGTGGGACCAGCCAGGTTGGGTTTAGGTTTGCCTAAAAGTACGTGAACCTCGTCTTTGGAGGAAATTGTTCACAACAATACCAATGACTTATACTGCAGTGTGGTTAGTTTGTTTGGTACATACGTACATACATACATACATACATACATACATACATACATACATACATACATACATACATACATACATACAATACATACCAAATCACGTAATTACCCTACGAGGCAGGCAAGAAACTGTGTATAGCTCAAAAAACAACATCCTCACTAACTTTCTTCACACTTCCCTACCCTCTCGCTCCAAACCAAGGTAAGACGCGTCTTTCCCACTGTCCTCTTGAATTCCCTTTAAACTGCATTCCTTCAGCACCATTCTTTACTGACGGTCCTTACGATATCTGATTCCAACCGCTCTCCTTGCTCTTGTGATTCCACTTTCCCTGCGATACAGCCCTGACCGACACTCGACAACATGATACTTCCCAACAACCTTTCTCTTGAATGTCTGCAGTCACTTCTTGGAATGACACGACCTAGAGTTCTCTAGTTCTGACCCAGGCAGGAACACATGGTTGGCTTGAGAGTCTTGGCACGACGCGGAAGGACCTTGCACAGTTTCGCGCCAAATCTCCTCATCACGTGTTCACCTAGTTCGGCCTACTTGGCTCCATGCGAACAAAAAGGGCGCAAGTACACCGTGCTTCCCTTGTTATATACACGAGCAGGATAAGGATGGGAAAGGTTCTATTTGGTGGAAATGTATCCTAATTTGCGTGAAGGGAGGGTGGGAAACAAATTATAAACAGCAACCCTAAGTACACCCGACCAGAATTCGAATCCCTAGTCACCGGCAATTCAGTCCAACACGAGAAAAACGTGCTAGATCTCGTGACCATCGATACATTTTGTGCTAATTTTTTGTTTAATAATAAGCTTCAGTCTTAGAGTGCTAGCTGTTAGACTATCTCATATAAGATAATAGGATGAGGAGGTCCAAGAGGAAAGAAATGCATCGTCAACTGCCAAGAGAGAATGGGAAACAATATTATATAAACATATGCATCCGATTCGGAATTTAACTTTGACCTTCTGAGTCAATCGTATTAATTACAACACAACACTTTATTAGGGTGAACATTCTAGACAAACAAGTTGTAAACTAGCTTAACCAAGACCATCACGACCAATACTACACACTTAGCCCTGGTAAATAGATACACCACAATTTTACTAGTTTATCAATAACTATAAAATAACAATAATATTAATATAATAAAATGTTATCAAAGTTGAACCTGAAACAACAAATTTGAATATTCTCAAAGAGCGATTTTACGAGGATTGGACTATATCTAATAATTGGATAGGGGTGCAATATTTTGTTTGTCACCAACTGGATTCAACCCACAGACCTCTAGACTTATGATGTTACGCTAACGACAGTGTACTAGACTTGTGATGGATGACCTCTCTAACCAGTGTCTTGTTTGTATTTGTGCTATGCTCCCAGTGAGCCAGTTCTACTGCGGCCTCTGTGACATGGCCCCTTGTTGCTCCAGGAGTTAGAAGGACGTCAACTTTAACTGCTTATTCTGTGTAAACAACATTTAGCAGGTACTGTTGTGGGAACACGGACTGAGATGGGACTGAACTCGTCAGGAACACGGACTGAGACGGGACTGAACTCGTCAGGAACACGAATAGAGACAGGATTGAACTCGTCAGGAACACGGACTGAGACGGGACTGAACACGTCAGGAACAAGGACCCGTCCAGCAGCCTGTGACAATCTCTATATAGTCCCAGTGTTACCATCTGTGACAATCTCTCTATACTCCCAGTGTTACCATATGTGACAATCTTTATATACTACCAGTGTCACCACCTGTGACAATCTCTATCTACTTTTAGTGTTGGATGTTGTCCTGATAATACGCAGCAATAATTATATTAGTTCACAACGTAACAGTATCAACAATTCCCTCCCTAACCGTATCAACAATTCCCCCTAACAGTATCAACAATTCCCCTAACCGTATCAACCATTCCCCCCCATAGTTGTCAGCAGCGCTCATGACCAACATTCTTATGTAATCTAGAAAGAGTAATTTGGAGGCTTCTCTTCAAGGTGTTTGTTGGTGTTTGTTGGCGTTTGTTCCGTGATTTACATGAGGCACGCTACAATCTGTATTGCTCCTATCGAAGAGACTGTGGGGCTGAAGGGGCAGGGGGAGGATGTAGCTCCCTCCTTCTTATATAACTGTCTCCCACCCCCAATAAAGCTGACCGTTTCCAAATATATCTCAACGTGTAGCATATATTTGGTGTGTTCAATTACTTTTAGATACAATATTAAATGAAATTTGATTTCTGAACCGCACCCAGTTAGCCAAGAATGCTTTGAATAAATGGGTTTTCCTGAAAATATCTAACAAAGTCTTCCTTTTTTCTTAATGTGGCTATATTTAACTGAGGAATGGATCTTCCATTACTCACTATTTACAAGACTTCTTCCGGCAAAAGATGGACGTTTTATCCTACACTTGCTCTTATTACTTGTACACCTCACTCCACTCATTTTGTTATATACTCGTGACTGTGTCACCGGCAATGTGTGAAATCCAGGCGTTCTATAAAATGCCTTGACTTTCTATATAACGCCAGAGTGGTTTTGGCAAAGTATGAAATAAACGAGTTTTACTTTTGTATTTCATACCGTATTGGTTTTTATCTTTGTCTTTTTGAAGTTCCGGAATATGTTATCGATTCTTTTATCCAGTTCTATGTAAGTCTTGCACCGTTTGTTGCAGATTCACCTAATTCCTAAGATTTAAGTTGGTCAGGTTAGGTTAGTTTAGAATAGGGTAGTTAGGTAAGGTGAGGTAAGGTTAGGTTAGGTTAGTTTAGGTTAACTATCGTTCTCGGTAATATGTAATGTCTGGTTATTCTATAAATTTCCCAATAAAAGTATGAAATAAACAGCGAAACTAATTTATTTCATACTTTGCTAAAAAAACCTTAGAAGGGCGTTTTATAAAATGTCAGGTTTACACACACTGCCGTTAACATATACATAAACTTTGGTTTGTTAGCTTTCACTGACACACACATCATAACCAAAGCCCCTGTTACAGCAAACTCCACAAAGATGTGTAGGTACCAGTCGATATTTCCCTTTCTACACAAAGTCTTATTCCCACCCCCTTATAATTTTACTTTTGTCACTTAGTGTTTTGATAGAGGTATGCAAGGGTATTTTTCAGTGAGTTCGGCTCTAGTCGTAACTCTCCGGGCATAGAGCTTCGGTTCTAGTCGTAACTCTCCTGGCATAGAGCTTCGGTTCTAGTCGTAACTCTCCTGGCATAGAGCTTCGGTTCTAAGTCGTAACTCTCTTGGCATAGAGCTTCGGTTCTAGTCGTAACTCTCCGGACATAGAGCTTCGGTTGTTGATTATGGTGCTTGAGCCCCACAGCTCCCCTTTCCTTCCCTCATAAATCTATGATATCACAAATAATACCACACGATGGACGAGTACACGCATTGGATTCATCTTACGGTCACTGTCATGTGCGTGACTTTTTTTTTTTCACAAAATCTGAAGCTTGAATTAAATTTAAATTATTACCAGGAGAATATTTTTTCAAACATAAAATAAAATAAAATAGTTACATAAATTCAAGCAAAGTCAAGCAGTGCTTGTCCTTTTTGTCGTGACGCGACGCTACTGATAGGTTTAAAAAACAAACCTGAAAAGATGAAATTAGCTTATTTTCTTAGACTATTGCGACTGTAAGACAAAAGTAAATATTTATAAACAAATAAAGTGCTCTCTAAATGTGTCACAACAAAACATTGTAAGATAATTGAGTTGATGCTTCGGACGGGCAGTGTGATAATAACTCTGTGTGGAAAGTTGTACTAATGACCTTGAGTGTAACCAGTGAGGTCATCCAGTCAGCGGACAACAGCCGCCATCTACCTTAAGCCAGTCGTCCACTGGCTGCGTTTTCATCCAAATCATGTTCGTCACAAGTCGGACGAATAGTTGCGAATGATCTGGTATCGTTGAAAGGTATTGAAGGTCGTCCACTGCACCCGAAGTAATTCGTGCGTCTTCGGGCGAAAACATCCCAAGTGCGAACGATCCGATCTCTATGGGATTCTTGGCAGTTATTCTGACGAATTGTATTGTGTAGTGTAGAGTTCAAGACGTACTCCAAGTTGGATGTTGAGAAACTGATCATTTTCATAAGTGAACGAAAGTCTCTTTGGGACATGAGGGATAAAAATTATTACATGAGAGACGTACAACGGAAGTTATGGAAAGAAGTTGCTGAAGAAATAAACGCTGATGGTAATTCACAAACAATTAAGCAATTAAGTATGTAGAGGAAGATTTGTATTAATATCGATTATTTATTTAACTATGGAATAGCCTATTACAACATTTTATAGTCACATCACTACATCAGATGAAGTTTGACCATTTTAAATGGATTTATTTTAACTGTATTAAACGATAACCTATACATTTAAAAAAATTGTTTTGTTTTAAAAAAAGGGGGTATTAAATATATCTAAAAAAGAAAAAAGTATTATGACTATTTTTATTTAAACTCATTTTACACAAAGAAGTATTTAAATTCACTAACCTAACTATTAAAATAATAATTATATTCAAATAAGATGACTAACAAGTAAAATATAAAAATAAAAGTGTGTTTTCACTCACAAGTTTTTTGTTTTTTATACTTTTTGCAGTTATTAAATATGCAATAGTCACAGTAAAAATTTCACAGCCTATAATTCTACATCAGGGTTTCAGCCGGTGAATTAAGTTCAAGATTATTAAAAGTTCACTGGCAGATAAATGCACCAGGCCAGTAACAGTCACAGACTAACTAGATAACACACACAATATTAACCCTCTTGAGTAGGCAAAACTCTGGTGCCAACACTTATAACTCACTGGGGAATATTCACCCGGAGTAGTATTACAGGGTTAATATATTGTCTACAAAAAAAAGAAAGTGTTTTCAATTGTACAATTCTCGTGAGCAAAATACGTTTTGAATTTATCTCTGATAACATATGCAGAGCCAGTGCCTCTTCACCAAATTTACTGTTTTCCGAATGTGTGTTTTGTTAAGTAAATGAGGCTACTTGCTCTAAAATAAAATTAAATAAAGTGTATTATTGCAACTATTGTATAACCTACTTTACATTCACACTCAGGCGTTCTTCTGATGGAATGATTTCACGAAAATTTGAAAATTTAATTATTGATGGATATGTGGCATTTAAAATATATTCAAAAGTATCTTGATTCATTCGATAGTAATCGAAAAACTTTTTATTTTGGTCTTCTCTTAAATCATCTAATAAATGATTAAATTCTCCCAATGTATTCCTTTTCGCTAATAAATGATTAAATTCTCCCAATGTATTCCTTTTCGCTAATAAATGATTAAATTCTCCCAATGTATTCCTTTTCGCTAGTAAATGATTGAATTCTCCCAATGTATTCCTTTTCGCTAATATATGATTAGTTCAACAATTTCTTATATTTCGATTCAGTCGCCTTTTAACTAAATACGCATTTTCCAAAATAATTAGCTATATTTTCCATTTTACGATTGTTTCCTGAGATGAAATCGTGGGTGACTGATTCGCTTCTAATACATTCGTTTCTAGTAGACGATACCACATATGCGAAATCTGAAGAATTTGTTTCTTTCGATTTCTGACGAATTAATTCTTACAAAAACGCAACCAGTGGACGACTAGCCTAAGACTGTAACATGGCTGTCAATTTACATGTTTTATCATTAATTAACTTTTTATTTAATAATCCACCTCCAGCTGTTAACAGGAGAAAAAGGGAGCTAAAATACTAAACAAATAGTGGTAAGAGGAGCCTCCAACTGTTTCAATGAAGTTCCATGTGAATACATTTATGGAAAATCTACAGGTCATCAATTGCAATAAATCAAGCCCAAACTTTTTGGCCATTATCATATTAAAACCCTTATGATAATTCTAATAGCTTGACCCCAAGTATGCCTAGGAGTTTTCTTCGCAAATATTCTTCAGAAACAACATAATCAAAGTATTGTACAGTATTGTTATCTAGGTGTTAATCTATCTCTCTTCATTTGTACAAGTGTTCAGTGTATTTATGTGATACTGCTCTGTATAGTTGGACCATCAACAGTCTTTACAAGAATACATTTACTGAGCTTAACAGACACTCTGTTATTCAGATCAATGACATAAATAAAGTACAGGATTTACATAAAACTTTAATACATTGTAATGCCAAAACAAAAAGTGTTATTTACAACTTTTCGATGTGAGACTTAATAACTTGTTTGAGACCAGACCTACAAGTAAATTTAACATTAAGTAAGGAACACGCCATTATAAATGTAAAAACAGTTATTATAAATATCGTAAATATTTATTTTAAACACGTGATATTGATTTAAATTTGATGTGGCGAGTTTTTTCCTGCTCCCAGTTCAATTCTGATATTTGGCTGAGCCAAACTCTTCTTCTTTTTTCATTTTTTGGTCCAAATAGATTTTAATGTAATCTTGCATCTTTCTTTAGCTATGTACACAACACAATGTCATAATTTCGAGTAGTGAGTGAAGATGTCTCACAAGAAATATATTTCTCAAAAGAGCCCAGCAGTTTGCTTGATAGCAGCTAGGTCAGTGGCAATCACATTCGACCGTTGTTTACAGAGCATCGGGCAAAATGAGTTGGCATCACTCCCCGTGGTTCGATTCCTGTCGGGTGTACTTAGGGTGGTTTCTTCTAAATGGTATCCCACTCTCTTTCCATTCAAATACGGGTACACTTCCTCTAAGCTCAACCTCTCTACTCCTTAATCGATTAGAATATTTACAAATATAAGCCGAACAGGTAGCCCCGCACAAATTCACTTTATTTCAGAAATACCAACTTCAACAAGAAAACTTACAAAATAGAGAGTTTTCTAAAGTAATTGATTCTGGTTAGCAGGAGTCAAGCCAAAAGTAAAACTTTGACAATATTAAATGTTTTTACCCTCAGTTGGAATAGAACTCCCTCCTCCCAAGGGATACTCGCGCCCACTATCCTTGTTATACCTGCCAGGTATACAAGAGACAATGCTTGCAGGTGACAGAAACGTGTATATACCATGATGTAGCTATTACCCAGAGGGAGGCAGCTGAGAACACAACAGATGATATGTCGCTCCATTGTTCCGGGCGTATGAACTAATAAAATGTGGTATCAGAGGTGGCTTTTCAAAGCACCGGCTACATCACTACAATATACAGTTCATGTCGTCCTGAAGGCTAGTATTTGTACGATTAGAACACAAGATAGACCTAGCATGGACAGGCGTACAGGGACTATCAGGGTCTAGTACAGAGCTACAGAGACTATCAGGGTCTAGTGCAGACAGGCGCGAATTCAGGGGGGGGGGGGTCAAAGGTTCAGTTGACCCCCCTATGAAAGTTAGAAAACTAATTAAAACACCAAACGAAATTTCAAATTTTAGAAATAAAATGCAACACAGATGAATTATAATATTTTTTGATCTTTTTTGGAGCAGACACCTCTTAATCCGAGTTCACACGTTCGTTATTCGTCCAAGTTTATTCAATTTTCGACATGACTCAGGCAAGTGTGGAAAAAAAATTGTTTTCATATGAGAATATGTATTGTACATAACGAGTAACGAACCTTGTTCCGCATAGAGGCAGTAGACTACCACACATCAAAGAAGACTTGCGAGCAGTTCATCCACGAATACCGAATATATCGTATGTGTGGACAGAAGAGCGGCGGAACTGTGGGAGACTCCGCCCCCCCTGGAATAAACCCCTCCAGATATATTTCAAATCCTTCTATATAATCGAATATGAAGCTGAAAATGTCCTTAAATCAAACTCCAAATTACTCCTAGATGCATTATATTGTCAAAAATTTGCCAGAGAAGACCGCTCCAAATAACTACTAGACTAGAGGCATCTAACTGTCATAAAAAGTCAGAGGAGGAAAGCTCTAAATAGCTACCAAGGTCATCCAAATTTCAAAAATGTCTAGAGGAGAACAACTCCAAATAGCTTCTAGAACCTAGATGCATGTAGTTTTGAAGAATTTTTAGTAGAGGACCACCCCAAATAGACTAGTTTCTGAAATAATTCAATTTTCAAAATGTTGTCGGTGGAAGACCACGTCAAAGATTGTTTTATAGANTTTAGTAGAGGACCACCCCAAATAGACTAGTTTCTGAAATAATTCAATTTTCAAAATGTTGTCGGTGGAAGACCACGTCAAAGATTGTTTTATAGAGGTATCTAACTATCATAAAAAATTAAGGTGATGATCATTATAAATAGCTTATAGGGGCATCCAAATTTTAAAAATTTCTAGGTGAGGAACTCTTATACAAGAATCTAATATTTTTTTTAAAATTCAAAGCGAAGACTACCCATAGCTTCTAGAGTGAACCTTTTTTTTTAAATTGTTGAAGGAGGGTCACTCCAAATAGTTTATAGAAACTATCTGATTTTAAAAAACAGGAGATGATGACACACAATTTAAAACAAACATAAGATCAAATATGAAAGAGAAACTATTAAATGTCTTTAAACAGAAATATACATTGTAAGTAACTATGTTACTATGACCCTCTTGACCCCCCTGTGAAAATGATCTGGATCCGCCCCTGCCTGCAGGGACTATCAGGGTCTAGTATAGACAGTCCTTCAGGCGTCTTCTCTCCACTGCCCTCATAGAAATTTAAAATGGGATATTTAGAAAGAAGGCTGACAACACATTGTTTGAAACAATGGTAGCCCTCCCCTTACCGCCCCGCACAACTCTCCTGGCCACAGCTGGATGTGAATACAGATAGGCCGGGGTCGGAGATTCTGAACATAATTTCCGGTGATAAGACGCTAATAAGCCCGCATGTGTCGATCTAAAGGCACACGTGACAGTTCACCGCACACATGCGTCTACAGAGCCCTCAGGTACTCATCTTACTGTACATTAGAACCATCTTACTGTACACTAGAACCATCTTACTGTACATTAGAACCATCTTACTGTACACTAGAACCAATCTTACTGTACACTAGAACCATCTTACTGTACACTAGAACCATCTTATTGTGCACTAGAACCATCTTACTGTACACTAGAACCATCTTACCGTACACTAGAACCATCTTACCGTACATTAGAACCATCTTACCGTACACTAGAACCATCTTACTGTACACTAGAACCATCTTACCGTACACTAGAACCATCTTACCGTACATTAGAACCATCTTACTGTGCACTAGAACCATCTTACTGTACACTAGAACCATCTTACCGTACACTAGAACCATCTTACTGTACACTAGAACCATCTTACTGTACACTAGAACCATCTTACTATACATTAGAACCATCTTACTGTAGACTATAACCATCTTACTGTACATTAGAACCATCTTACTGTACACTAGAGCCATTTTACTGTACACTAGAACCATCTTACCGTACACTAGAACCATCTTACTGTACACTAGAACCATCTTACTGTACATTAGAACCATCTTACTGTACATTAGAACAATCTTACTGTACACTAGAACCATCTTACTGTACATTAGAACCATCTTACTGTAGGCTATAACCATCTTATTGTGCACTAGAACCATATTACTGTACATTAGAACCATCTTATTGTACATTAGAACCATCTTACTGTACACTAGAACCATCTTACTGTACACTAGAACCATCTTACTGTACACTAGAACCATCTTACTGTAGACTATAACCATCTTATTGTGCACTAGAACCATCTTACTGTACACTAGAACCATCTTACTGTACATTAGAACCATCTAACTGTACAATAGAACCATCTTACTGTACACTAGAACGCAAAAGCAGGTTCACTTTCTCTCAATTCAACCTTCCCAATTCCTAACCCATTAGTGTAATTAGTACTTAAGCGTATAACCCGAATGGGTAGTAAGACGCGGTGCTAAGTATTATTATTATTATAAGTCTTGAAGACCCCGTAGTGCAGCTTATTATTACTATTAAATTATATATAATATTTTAATGAATGTTTGTACAATTTATCTATAAAGAATCAAACGTTGCAATATTATATTTGTTAATATAGTCAGAGAAAATTACTTACAAGTTTTCAGATTAAATTTTCCTCCCTCTTACTACTATCTACTTTCTTTTATTAAGTTCATCCTTCAAAAAACTAAGATATTTAATATTGCTGCCAAACTTGGCATGATTCCTAATTTTAAAAACATTTAAACACACTAAATAGGTATATTAAATTGGTTTTACAGTAAAAATAGTTTTTACTATTATTATACAGAATCGAATTTACATATAAAAATGTTCCTAAGTGTATTTATCATGCGATTGATAGTTTCGAAGCTATAGCCATATAACGCTAAAATTAGATTTTCTTTCAATGTCTCATTCTAAGTTAATTTTACAGTAGAAATAGTTATAACCATAACTAAACAGAATTAAATTTTGTATAAAAATGTTCCTAAGCATATTTATCGTGGATGGATAGTTTTGAAACTATATCCATGGGAAGCGTAGAACCTTCGTGCAGCCTCACAGAATAATTATTGTTTTACCTTGTATCTCGCTTCCTGCGTTACATGATATTTAATTGTAATGTTTGAAAAATAACGAATGCATTTATCACTTAATATTTATGGCATGATAAGCCAAAAAACTAATATTTATGAGTAATATCTAGTAATTGCCTGGTTTCCCTCAAGTTGTCCCTTCTTCAGCTACCCGAAGCTGACGTCACGACAAGAAGGAAGGAATAGGAGAACATGCGCGCGGTTCACCTTCACTTCTTCACACCACGGGTCTGACTATAACTCTGGTGGAAATATTCTGAAATATTTCACCACTACGAAATGGCAGAAACTTGAAGCGAGAAAAGTATTTCGCTTGTCAGTCGTAAATAAGTGAATAATGAGCTCAAGTGGCTCCCTGCCTCTTAGCGCCCCCTTAGATAATCCCATAGCCCTCAAGGGGGTAGTACCGCCCACTTTGAGAACTACGGCATTAGACCATCTTACGATACATTAGACTATGTTACAAGTTATAAATACACAATATTCAGTTTCCCACCTCTCCAGTGAAAATTAAAATTGGCACCAGCATATTGGAATCGAACTCGGAACCTAATCCTATTCTTACCTAAACATGAGTTCACCATGAAAATAGTCGAACCTAAACTTATTGATCATTTATGTCATTTGTAAAAACTATCATATCTACATACATATATTCATAAGCCAAATAAGGGGGCGTTTGACAGTTTTAGACAAGTAATGGCGCTAGAACGCGTGTGAATATTGTTTAAAAAAAAGCCTAAGAAGATGTCTTGGTATCAAAGTGACAGGTTCGATTCCAATGTTTAGGATTATCTAACTTCTAACTACCTTTTGTTATAGCTCTTTCTCTAAATTAGGTCAGGATCAGGCGAATAGAATGTAAAGGAAATGTACCCTCATTTGTATGGAGAGGGAGGGGGAACCTGTCGTGGACTCAAACTCCTCACAATCGACTCCATTGTGAGAGGTGTAACACACTAACCACGTGACCATTGTTCTTGTTTGTAGATTTGTTCCCGGTCGGACGAGGAGGCGCAGCGGACTCATCACAAGAGATGGATTGTTCGACTCCCGATGAGGGCACATCCTAAAATAAATAGCTGCGCTTCATTTTGAGAGGGAACTTTCTGGTGGCAGAATCTACATGAGTGACGTCACACACGTGTACCAACATTCTAAAACCAGCATTTGATCTACAATATTACTATCGCTTTTTTCAGTGGTCGCCAACTTTTGGTTTGTTAGATTTGGTGCCCTTAACAAGTGCTTGATGAAGAGGAAAGTACCTGCGATATTTCCGTACTTAATTCACTAAGTCTTTAATTATGGAAGTATGTACGAAGCTTGGTAGTAGCGCAGATCCTAGCTTTCAGCGATGTGTTTTTGTTTCAGACAAAATCGATACAAAAATGTCTTCTATGGAACAATCATTTCATCGTCTTTCAAACAAAAGCAAAACGAAACATTTTGGTTTTAAAAAAAAAGTATGCTGAAATGGTTTTATTTAATGTATTTGTTGATACATCTATAATTTTAAAAATATTCCGGTTTGTTAGAAAGTACACAGTAAATTACTTTATGGCATTAGGACTGTCAACATTGAACCATATTGTTATTGTTATTGTTATCGAGCGGTCGTGGAGTGGAAGTCAAGTACAAGGATATGATGAGAGCATTCATCTCTCAAATGTCTTGAGTTTGTGTGTTAGTCCAGCTGGAGAACCAAAGGGAGGTCCTTTAAACATTCACTATCCTGATATAATACCCAGGTAACTGTTTCTATTACCCCCGGCGCGTTATCACCACAAATGGAATAGATGGCTGGCAAACACATGTTGCACAAGACATAGCTTTATAATTATACAATAAAGATTATTTTAATTGGATATCTCACTTTAGTATTTATTTTATTCTACTTTTTTCATATAACTTTAATAACATTTTCAAACAGAGTAATAATTTTATTTTTTAACTAGTTCATTTTAAACATAATGTTGTTGAAATTTTGATTAGAATATGTTTTAAATTGAATAATTCAGACAGCCGTCCTTAAAATGTGTAAAATCCTAATTTCCTTTCTAATATCGGATTAAATCAGTTAAATATACTAATTAAATGTAATCTAAATTAAATGTAAAGGACTATAAAGTTTAGTCATCAAATATCATCAAAATGTCATCAAAATGTCTTAGCTACAAAACTTATTTATTAAACAAATGATATTTTGTGTACTAAAATTGTCTAGAAAGTGATTCAATAAACATTGATTGTATATTTGAAGAAAGTGTTTTCCTCGTGCATTCAGTTTGATGTGGAAGCTCATGAAACTAACTAACGTTGTTTTAATAGAAATAAGTGAAATTGTAGTAACACGAACAGAGCTGTCATTGTTCCTATAGCATCTGAGTTGTGCAGCTTTGTACATGTTTATCTTCAATTGTGTGTTATACTGAACATATATTTATATATCTAGTCCAAGAATAAAGATGATCGCCAAAGGGTTTTTTCTGTTTAGGGGATATTAGTAAATTAATCAGTATTTTTACTTTAAGTTGTCTTGAAATAATGTAGGCTCAAACTAGACAATTATATAATTATTATAAATTATTATTTAAAGCTAAAAAATGAATGATTACTTTATTTACTACCACAATACTGAAATGTGTTAACTAGAAGTTGTCTACGTCTCCATATAAATGCCCTAATTTTCTTACTCGACCTGAATATTGGTTCCAAATTCATATAAAGGTCGATCTAAGGAGATGTGTGGCTTGACGGGACTGTACTAGTAGGCCCAAGGAAGGGAGGACACAGTCTCCTTCAAGCCACGCGTCACACCCGAATAAAGAGGATAAAATACTGAGATAGTGAAATGAGTCAGTGTTTATTGACTAAGAGTAAAATACTTACTGTCAGGCAAGACATAATCATGATACCATTTAAAATTTCTAATATTTACTCAAATTTCCTTGAACTTAATAACATATACTCCTTTACAAAGGAAATAATTGTGTTATTGTTATGATAAATAATTATTTTATTATTATTCACATTTATATTACATTCCACAATATGTATTATTTGTTGTAGACAGAAATAGTATAACGTAATATTATTTGTATATTATACCACGATCTGTGTTTATTAAAATAACTTTAAAAATCTGTCATTGATGTTTTTACTTATTTTCCAGATTCAAGAATTTATCAAATAATAATCGTGTCTATTAGTCACCTCTGCAATTTTATGGTCTCACTTTAAAACATTTTTCAAATAATAATTTTGACTTCAATGATCCGAAATTGTTCTTATACTATAGCTAAAATATAGGCCTAATACAAGTATTTGAAATGTAATTCATATGAAAGGAGACACCTGTATATGGGAATCAAAGCTGGTACCTTTGTCTAAACACGCAGGTACCCAGGTTTGGTCCTAGTTGGCGTGTGAGATCTCGGCTATCAAATACCATAAACACTCGGGAGATGTTTTGGTGTCATTACATTCATTTTATTAAATACCTTACAGTTAATACAAACAGTTTACTCTTAAAAGGGAAGAAATTAGAAGAAAGCCCCGCTCTTCAAATAAAGGGAAATATTTTTATAGTCAACACTTTATTCAAAATGTAGTATTATAATCCGCACCTGTGGTCGTGCGGTCTAAGAAATAAAGCTCGCAACAGCCTGTAACGGGAAGGTATAGGTTTGAATCTCAGAACTGGGGCTGGTTTTCCCACCCTCTTTTCACATTTATATGTGTGCATTTCCAACTAAATACCTACTCTTCTCCATCGCCAACGACAAGATTAATAACCGAGACTTTGGAACGAAATAAACTAACAACGGAATTAACACCAGAAAGATAATAGTAGATTTAAGATTATTTGAGGAATAATAAACATAAATTGATTATTAATTTATAGTTCATTTTAGAATATCATAAAATTGTAATGAACATTGTCACGATTATTCTGGTAAATAAAACAATGATGCTTAGAGAGTGGGCAAGGGTCTAAGAATGTTGACCGCGCCTGTGCACAATAGTCCTACTACCCGCTTTGCAATGCTAATACACACCTAACATATCAAGCAGGGGAAGCTCAGGAAAGATGATTAAAGATTATTTCGTAGCCTGAAACATTTGTTATTGAACATTGACGAAAACGACTCAAAGCTACATAAAAATTATAACATTGTTTAGTCTGCCTCATGACTTTCCTTGTCTGCCTCATGACTTTCCTTGTCTGCCTCATGACTTCTGAGGAGGATGTTCTTCTTGTCTTCCTCATGGCGTCTAGTTACCAGACTTAGTGAAGTGTTATCCGGGGGTTATAGCTGTACTAACAGACTTAGTGAGGTGCTATCCGGGGGTTATAGCTGTACTAACAGACTTAGTGAGGTGCTATCCGGGGGTTATCTTAGAGTTGTTCAGTACCTTCTTTGTCACAACCCTCAAAACTAGCTGGATGCATCAGTCAAAAGATCAAACAACATTGTGTTGGCACACGACACTAGCTGGCAAAGTATTGTCCTATTCTAACAGGCTGGCAAGGTATTGTCCTGTTCTAACAGGCTGGCAAGTCACTGTCATATTCTAACAGGCTGGCAAGGCATTGTCCTATTCTAACAGGCTGGCAAGTCATTGCCATATTATAACAGGCTGGCAAGGTATTGTCCTGTTCTAACATGCTGGCAAGGTATTGTCCTGTTCTAACAGGCTGGCAAGGCATTGTCCTGTTCTAACAGGCTGGCAAGGCGTTGTCCTATTCTAACAGGTTGGCAAGTCATTGTCCTGTTCTAACAGGCTGGCAAGGCATTGTCCTATTCTAACAGGCTGGCAAGTCATTGTCATATTCTAACAGGCTGGCAAGGCATTGTCCTATTCTAACAGGCTGGCAAGTCACTGTCATATTCTAACAGGCTGGCAAGGTATTGTCCTGTTCTAACAGGCTGGCAAGGTATTGTCCTGTTCTAACAGGCTGGCAAGGCATTATTCTGTTCTAACAGGCTAGCAAGTGTATTTACTATTCTAACAGGCTGGCAAGTAACTGTCATATTCTAACAGGTTGGCAAGTCATTGTCCTGTTCTAACAGGCTGTCAAGTCACTGTCATATTTTAACAGGCTGGCAAGTCATTGTCCTGTTCTAACAGGCTGTCAAGTGACTGTCATATGTTAACAGGCTGGCAAGTCATTGTCCTGTTCTAACAGGCTGTCAAGTCACTGTCATATTCTAACAGGCTGGCAAGTCATTGTCCTATTCTAACAGGCTGGCAAGTGACTGTCCTGTTCTAACGAGCTGGCAAGGTGTTGTCCTGTTCTAATAGGCTGGCAAGTCATTGTCCTGTTCTAACAGGCTGTCAAGTCACTGTTATATTCTAACAGGCTGGCAAGTCATTGTCCTGTTCTAACAGGCTGGCAAGTGACTGTCCTGTTCTAACCGGCTGGCAAGGTATTGTCCTATTCTAACAGGCTGGCAAGGTATTGTCTAGTTCTAACAAGCTGGCAAGGCATTGTCCTGTTCTAACAGGCTGGCATGTGTATTTCCTATTCTAACAGGCTGGCAAGGTATTGTCCTGTTCTAACAAGCTGGCAAGTCATTGTCCTATTCTAACAGGCTGGCAAGGTATTGTCCTATTCTAACAGGCTGGCAAGGTATTGTCTAGTTCTAACAGGCTGGCAAGGCATTGTCCTGTTCTAACAGGCTGGCATGTGTATTTCCTATTCTAACAGGCTGGCAAGGTATTGTCCTGTTCTAACAAAGCTGGCAAGTCATTGTCCTATTCTAACAGGCTGGCAATTCACTGTCATATTCTAACAGGCTGGCAAGGTATTGTCCTATTCTAACAGGCTGGCAAGGTATTGTCCTATTCTAACAGGCTGGTAAGGTATTGTCCTGTTCTAACAGGCTGACAAGTCATTGTCCTGTTCTAACAGGCTGGCAAAGTATTGTCCTGTTATAATAGGCTGGCAAGTGATTGTCCTGTTCTAACAGGCTGGCAAGGTATTGTCCTGTTCTAACAGGCTGGCAAGTGATTGTCCTATTAAGTACAATGTGTTTGTTTTGCCCTATTTATCTGTCAAGTACTGAAAGAAGGCTTAATATTACTTTACAAACCTTATCGTCTGTCAAAAAAACTATTCATACTGTCTCCATTTCGTAATAATATGTTGTGTAATATGTGGGCATGTTACATTAAAATACGTGACACGTGTTACCTGCGCAGTGGACGTGACGAGCAGTGCCTCATGGGGTGACATGACGTATGCGCAGATGTCTCGATACAATATAAACCAGCACATGCTTCTTCCCAACTCAAGAAATAACCATTCTATTCAAGAATTTAGAACTATGTGTTTTTTATTCCATTGTGGTTTCATTGTTTGGTTATTATCTCCACGTCCTCCAAATGAAGGTGCATCAAAAGCCGCAATACTGATGTTATTGTAGATGACAATCATTATTGTCTATTTGTTGAATTTGTCAAGTTGGTTCGTTCCAACATGGCGCACTCCCTGTTCTATCAACCGCTACGCTTTGTTATCCATTTAAAATGAACATCAAATTATGTGACGGGAGTCGGTTGTTTCAATCAAATTAAAAAGGTGTGATTTTTAAATCTTATGGTCTAAATCACATTGTCTATTGTTGTTTCATAAATAATTACGCTATTAATATTATTTTGTTTATGTTTTGTCACCGCGTGTTACTATAATGGGGTAAGGATGAAGAATGCATGCATTTTAGAAGTAATCTACCTGCATTAACACCCTGAGTAGACCCGATGGCCCCTAGCTAAGCTCAATTAAGTTGCCCCCTCCCCCCTCAAAATCAAAATTTAAATATACCACCGTTTTGCACTTTTTTGCACCATTTTGCACCCAAGTATTACGTTTTTCAACCTAAGCCCAAAGATGGTACGATTGTTTTTGTTTTGGGGTGGGCAAGTTAAGAGTGCCCCCTATTATCAAAATGTTGAGTTTTATATGCCAGCTTAAAAGTTTTGATTTTCACTCAAGTATGGCGTTTTGCACCTTAATAGTTTTGCAAGAAAAAAATTAATCGAAAGTTAAAAAATGTTCGGGGGCCAAGTTAAGTGTAAAACCCCAATCGATAGCGTTTCTTTCGCTAGAATAGGCCTAAATGTCTTACGTTGTATCATTTAACCAAATATGGTACGAATATTTTTATTTGATAAAACTCAACATACGATATTATTAAATCATGTGAAATAGTCCTCAGATAGAAAAATTGTTAGATCCATTTTCAAAAAATCCACTTCAATGGCAGAATGGTCTATGGCGTCACTTTTGTGCTATCCTGGCCTTCTGAAGATGGGGAGGTCGGTGTTCTTACCTTCCTTTCTCATCCATACCCCGTTATAGTAATTACCGTATAGCCTGATCAGACAGTAAAATGCGGTGATTAATAAAATTCAAAAAAATTACAATTTTTCAAATATCAGTAATCAGTATAGGCCTATTACTATTAAATTAATTGTTCAAGAAAACTCACATATATGTAATTATTTTTACTGTAAATAATGTTCCAGATACCTATTTTGAACCAAATCGTTAAAACTATTTTTAAAACATTTCAAATTTTATTTAAAAAAATCAATTTTCGGTAAACTACCCTTAAGTAATTTTTTTTAAAACAAGTATACATTTCTATTTGTCATGTCGAACTTTACATAGTTAACAAAACCACTAGGGCCATTTTTGAAAAAATTTGACTTTTTAGAAATTACTCTTCATTAAACTACTTTAAAACGAATTTTTACTCAAAATACAAGCATATGGTGTTATTTGTCAGATCAAACACTCGCTATATATACATGTTAAACAAAATTGGTAGACCCATCTTCAAATTTGTGTAATTTTCAAACGTCACTCTTAAATTAACTACCGCTAATGTTAGTGTCAAAATCAATATAAATTCCCAAAATACAACCATTCAATTTTGAACAAAATCATTCAAACTGTTTAGGATCTATGTTCAGAGACAGACAGAATTATAAAATCCACATTTTTTAATTCAGGGGAACACAAAACGTAAAGATTCATCCTAATTTCGAGGTTGAAAATGTTCACGATTACAATAATTTCTCTCTAAATGAGAAAATAAAAAATAGACAAAAATAGTTAAACTTTATCTAAAACATACTCTATAAAATTTGAATAGTTATTTCTTAAAATTCAAACATTTAAATATAAAACACAGTTTATTTTTTAACTCTACATACAATTTAAATAAATTTTTCTAAAATATATTAAATAATCTCAACTTTTAAAATTTGGAATAAAATATGTCGGGGCAAATGTTTTACATTTCAAAGCTCTATAGTCAAGATCATCTCAACTAAAACATTTTATTCAGCACAAAAGTTTACATTCCAGCTTGAATACATTCCATAAAAGAAGCTCAACTAGAGTAGTTCTGTTCTTACCACATGGGCTAGATAACCATCGGGACCGACAGTTGCTCAGTAAGCATTTTTAAGATAGCGATAAGAAACTTTTCCAGCACTACTTAAATTTAAAGTGACTGAATAATGAGAAAAGCAGGGTATACCATTAATATTTCACATAGTAAACCCCGTCAAAAAGGTCACCAACCTTGTCCATATAAAATAGAAATGTCATCAACAAGAATATCATTTTCAAATTTGGTGACACTAAAACTCAAATATAAGACACATGTACAGCAGAGTAAAAAGGTATAAAAAGTAAAAAAACTAGTGTGTAAAACGGTTTCTTAACAGGACATACAAACATTTTTTTAAAATTTAAAGTAAATTAATTATTAAGGTCTAAAACATTGCGTGAAAAAAGTTTGAAAATAAAAGTCTGTGAATTGGAAGTCTGTGAATATAGTAAGACACTATTAATTTGTGTTATAATTAATTTTTTTTCTGTCTAAACTAATAATGTTCAAAACTTAATGTTTGAGTTCAAACAATACATTAATATTATCATAGGAAAATTCCCAATTTTTGTTTTAAGAAACAAGCCATGCGCTGAGCTTGGCCCATTAATT
>CABFWO010007079.1:0-28370 GCA_902155825.1 Timema genevievae
TCTACTATTCATGAGAAACAGACATTGGAACTAGAAACCTTTCTCTCTACTCTTCATGATAAACAAACAATGGAACTAGAAACCTTTCTCTCTACTCTTCATGATAAACAAACAATGGAACTAGAAACCTTACTCTCTACTCTTCATGATAAACAAACACTGAAACTAGAAACCTTACTCTCTACTCTTCATGATAAACAAACAATGGAACTAGAAACCTTACTCCCTACTTTTCATGAGGAACCTTGAAGTGTAAGGAAGTATTGGTACAGGGCGTACTTTTACCTATTGTCACACATGTAACAGAAACATGGACATTGAATATAAGAGAGACTAGGAAAGTGGAGGCCTGGGGAATGAAGCTTGTGAGGAGCATGTTAGCTGTCACAAGGAGAAACAAGATTAAGAATATAGCTATCCTGAAACTAGTAGGGGTACATGGAGTACATGAGATAGTATAGATACAAGAGTGAGATGTAGGTAAAATTTCACATGGGAGGCCAAGAAAGAGATGAGAGGAGCAGAGAACAGAAAGTGTTCAAGTGAGAGGAGGAGAAGAATGGAAGTGATTAAGGAGGACGAACGTTGGGAGGATGGAGGAAAATGGAGACATTTTACTAAGTTGACCCGGCCACAGGCTGGAAACAGATGATGATGATGATGATGATTTACAAACAAGTTATTCCCTTAGTCTCTTCATGTGTAAACAAGACTTCTGCCAATATTTTTTGCAATCTTCCTTTCGTCTATAAAGTTGTTCCTAATTTGTTGATAATTCATTCAAAAGACCCCATTTGTTGATAGAATGGCACAGCTATACCATATAATCTAAATCCTATTGATATAATATAAAGATGACACAGGGAGCAACCTCATTGTTTTACATATTTTGAAACTTAAAACATTAAATATAATATATCTTGTTTATTTTCCTAGCTATGTTCTGTACTAAAAACCATTATTGTACCTGTGATTGATTTTGTCCTTTGAGACCCTGTGTCAGCATTAGTCTGGCTTGTCTCTCCAGCTCAACACGATGAGACCGGATAGAGCGTTGATCTTCTTCCAACACTTCCAGGCCCGACAAGTCCACGTTCTCAGACAGTTGAGCTTCACAAAAATTACAGTAAAAAAGAGTACCAACTGCACTAATACAATATGTTCCTCATAGTATTCCTATAGCCTAGAAAATGTACTTCCGTCAACCAATGATTATTAGTAAAGAAGTAAAATATGTGTTTGATATGGGTTTTTTTATCAGTGAACAAACACAAATATTTTAAATTTAAGAATGAAAAATTTCGTCATAATGTTTTGTACATAGCACTTTATACAATTAAGTTTCAGGTGGGCTTTTTCCCACATTCTTAGACAAATAAAAAGCATTTTATTTACAAACTTTTAATACAAAAATACAACCTCTCATTTAGTGAAGTTCAATCATTTTACCAACCACAAATCAGTAAGTATAGTATAATAAATATAGTCTATATTAGATTACACACCTAACTCGAGTTGCTTAGTTTTGAAATTCACTGAAATTTCTAAATTTACAACACAAAAAATGTATTTTTGACTGTCTTTCAAATATATAAGTGAGTATTCAGCCCGAATGTTGGGTCTGGTGTGCTAATAAAAGAGAAATAACATGTACTAGGAAAGTTGTCAAGTGCAATGGTTTCAATTCTACGAGTGAATATTTCTCCAGGAATATATTATAAGCAACAATCAACATGAGAACAACAGTTTTGCTTCCCTACCATAAGAAGTCATGCTATGGCTTTCCATTGCTTGATAAAAATATGATGACCTAGGATAGGTTTGAACCTGTGAATATCGGGTCATGAGGTGATCATTTTACCCCAGGACCAGCAAAATTGACATACTTAATATGTCATCATCATTATCCGACGTTTCCACCTTTGCAGGTCATCTAGCACATCCTCTTCCATTCTTATTGATTTCTCCAAACTTCTCCCTCAGCCACGCATCTCCAGTCCGCTCCTTCTGCGCTTGGTCCATCCATCTTGTCCGTGGTCTTCCATTAGTTCTTATACCCTTCTCTTTGTTCTGTAAGGCTTTCTTAGACATTCTGTCCTTTTCCATTCTCATCAGATGACCTAACCATAGTAACCTTTTGCTCTTCATTTTCTCTTCTAATGATATAACTTTTTACCTATTCCTATTTATTTTGTTCCTTATCCTGTTTCTTCTTGTTACATTCTCAATAACTCTCAGGAACCTCATCTCTACTGCCTACAATCTTCTTCAATCTCTCTTCGTCCATGTTCAGGTTTCAGAGCCATATGTCAATATTGGATGATAATATGTCTTATATAACAAAGTTTTGGCCTCTTCTCCTATATTCCATCGCCAGATTATATTCTTAACCACATGGTAGAATTGTCCACTGTTCCATAACCTTCGTCCTATTTCCTCTTGGATGTTACCATTTGCAGTGATCTTACTTCCTAGATAGCAGAAATCTTCCACCTTTTCAAGTTCCTTTTCATTGATTGTTAGTTTCTTTGCTGGGTTTGAGTTTCTAGCCCACTTCATCATCTTGCTCTTTTCCACATTCATGCCAATCCATATTGTTCCATCACTCCTGCCCATTTAGCTAGTTCTCTCTCAAAGTCCTCTTCCGACTCCTCCCAGGTCATGACATCGCCCATGTATGCAATCACCTTCAGTTCCCCCGGGGTTCTGTGACCCTGGACTTGGGCTATAATTTCATCTATTACACTATTAAATAGGATTGGAGATAAAAAGCTTCCCTGTCTCACTCTTCTTTCTCTTTGGAACCGATCTATTCTAACACAATTTTCACACTTATCATATATGTTCCTTATTTGTTCCACAATCCCTTCACCAACTTCCCTTTTTCTTAAACCCAACAATACACTTTATTTTAGTACTTTTTCATAAGCCTTTTTTATGTCAATGAAGGCTATTATCGTATCTTTACCATATTCCCATCTTTTTTCAATGATATGTTTCAATACAAAGATCAAATCAACCGTAGATCTGCCTTACCGGAATCTGCACTGTTCTTCCCTTGCTGTTTCTTCTATTCTTTTCTTAACTTCAGGAGTAATTTTTCATATATTTTCAAACAGTGGCAAAGTAATGTAATTCCCCCGTAATTTTCACATATTGACTTGTTCCCTTTTTTATATATAGGCACAATAACCCCTTTCCTCCAATCTTTTGATTTTTTTCTTTCCTTCCATACAGCTCGCATCACTCGGTATAACCAATGTAATCCTATAGCTCCTGCTGCTTTTATAATTTCCACCGTTAATTCATATAGTCCTGGTGATTATCCACAAAGTAGCTCTCTCCCTGCTATCTCCAGGTCTTGCATATGAAATTCTTCTACCTCCTCTTCTGTAACTACTGTTTCTCTCATCTCTCCTCCATTTATTTCTGTTCCCTCCACTGGACTTCTCCAGCTGTATCCAGTACTCTAGTCAGCATCTCTCTAGGATTTGTCTTATTTTTAACTGTCCCATAAAATGCTTTCTTGTTTCCATTGTAGTTGTCGTTTAGTTTCTCAATGAACTCTCCTCAGGATTTCTTCTTTGCAAACCTAATCATTTTTTCCCGCTGCTTTGGCTAGACGTTTCCATTTTTCCTCCTTCTCTGCAGTTCTGTCTTGAAACCACTCTCTCCATGCTTTGTTTTTCCTTTTTACAGCTTCTGCTATGTGCTCATTCCACCAAGGCGTTTCCTTCTCTTTTCTCTTTCATGATGTTTTTCCACACGTCCTTTCTGCTGCATCTACTAGTGCTGTTTTGAATCTTCTCCATTCTTCTTCCACTGTTCTTACTTCATCCTTGGGTAACTCAATCTTTACTGTGTCCTGGAATGGTTCTCTCATCCTTCTATCTACCAGTTTCCAACACTTGATTCTAGTACCTAATTCTAAAGCTCACCGCTTTGCCTAGTTGAGGTTTCTTGAAATCTGTCTGTGGTCTGTGGTCGCCTCCTAGAGCTACCCTTGATATGACCTTCCTGTTTATTAATTTCGGATGCAGGCATTTGGGTACCATTATGTAGCCTACAGGACTTCTATGCTGACCATTCCAGTCATAGCTGGTGAACTTGTGACTATCTCTTTTACTATGCCAGGTGTTATCTATGACCAGATTGTTCCTCAAGCACAGGTTCACCATGTCTTCTCCTTCCTTATTCCTTGGTCCTACTCCATGACTTCCCTTGCCTCCTTCCTTATTCCTTAGTCCTACTCCATGACTTCCCTTGTTTCCTTCCTTATTCCTTGGTCATACTCCATGACTTCCCTTGTCTCCTTCCTTATTCCTTGGTCCTACTCCATGACTTCCCTTGTTTCCTTCCTTACTCCTTGGTCCTACTCCATTACTTCCCATGATATCTTTGTACCCGTTCCTATCTTTTCCAAATCCTAAATGAATTTCTCTTTCTCTTTGTCAGTGCAACCAGTCTGGGGACATACACCTGGATGAAGTCTGTTACCTCTCCATCCATAACTATTGGCAGTTTTATTATTTTTCCATTTAAATATCTTGAATAAATTACCTTTCCTGCCATCCTCTCCTCTAACACCACTGCCACTCCATTTAATGATATAAAAACAAATTATTAAGTAGCCCATAAGGAAGTACTATTAGAAACTTTTTATAACTTTTTAGAGGAACTATCTTATATATTATATCTGTTGTCAACATCCCTTTTTCTCAACTAATACAAAGGCTACAACGATGAATAAGGTATCAATGGATATAATTTTTTACCGACTTCTGACATAGCGTACTCAGTTTACATTAAATCAGCCTGTCAAAGACAGGCTTCAAAACTCGTATATACTAGATCAATTAAATTAAACATATTTCTATAGTGTCAAATTTTAGTCACAATCAATGTTGATGTATTCTACTGATCTTCCTAAAAAAAATCAAACTTTAGTAATCATAATTCACAGGAGCTTCGAAACAGGGTATTCAGAGGGGGCTCAATACCCCCATTTTTATCTTATTGGGGGCTAGGGCCATCTTGAGCCCTCCCACAATATTTCCCAAGTAAATTCAAAACCCATGTGTAAAAACTGTTACCACCAGTTTGGTAAGGAAGAAATTAATTTAATGAAATAATTAGTTTAAATGAAACTGATGTCGTAATTTTGCAGTTTATATTTTTCTCAAACAAAAAAAAATTACAAAGATACATTAAATGTTAGTCCTATTTGTGATTGCCTTAAATAAAAAAAATACCAGAATAGTAAAGCCAAAAGGTGTAATACTTATTGACACTTTTGACACAAATAAGAATAAATTGATAAAATTTCACAGTTGAATTTGAAGTTTAATTGGACACAAGGCGAGTTTTCAACAACAGTTAAAATTTAATTTTTGCCATGTTTTTCTCCACCTTAGTAAAATTAAAGAATTGGACATTTATAAACAAGCCTTATTGATGTGGTTTGAATAAAATGTTTTATTATTTTATAAACCTATGTTTAACATTGTTGTGATACTATATTGTTTATGTTGTATGAATGGTTTGTAAGAAAAATACTAAGTTTAAAGGTCCATTAAGTTTCCTTCCACAATCTGAGCCTCGACAGGGTTGATACGTTCACCTGATAGGTAGGCTTACCTTGCATAGTTCAACTATGGTGACCTATAAGACATGGGTGTAGCAAGGGGGAGGATGTTTACATCTCGCCAAGATTTTAGTGTATGCAAATGATGTAATGTAAAAGAGTGTTATAATGTAATGCAAAAGAGTGTTATAATGTAATGTAAAAGAGTGTTATAATGTAATGCAAAAGAGTGTTATAATGTAATGTAAAAGAGTGTTTAAGGAAGTCAATTTGCAAAACTATTTATCTTAATTTGATTCTGCAATCCAATCTTCAAAGATGATTGTTTATCATCTAAAAGCATACAATATTCAAAAATGTGTCGAGGGAAAACCACTTCAAATAGCTTCTAGGAAATATAATTTATGATAAAAATCTGGTTTAGCACTACTTAAAATAGCTTTTAGAGGAATAAAATTTCAAAAATTTGCTGAAGGAGAACTACAAATAATTCAATTTTTTTTAATTCAGGGAAGGTCTACTATAAATGTATTTTAAGAGAGTATAATTTCAAAAAATCTCTGGAGGCGTCTCGATCCCCCTCTTGGCTTGGGGGCCTTATTTTGCTAATTGCCTTTATTACACAAATAAGGTTCCACCCCCACTGGATAGTATCAATATCTATGAAATAAAAATATAAAAGGGGCCTTTCATTTTTAATTGCTGACAAAAATAAAGTTACTAAGTTCTTCTCCACCCTAGTTCCTACTGTCTTGTTACTATACATGATGACAAAGAAAAGCATACAAAAAGTACTACCCATGAAAAATAAACCTCCTTTAAATATCTTAAAGTCTTCCAGGATTTTAGGTGTTACCCAGGCTGGACACCTTCAGACACTGTCTCAGTTGAGGGCACAATTTCAAAGAGTTTCCGGAACCCCTGTTAATTCATGTGTATAGATTTTACAAAAAAATATATATATATAAAAAGATTATTTAAAATATGATGTGATTTATTTTAGTGTGTGTATGTATACACATACACACAATTATAGATAATTTCAAAGATTACCTTAAAATACAACTTAGTGGAATGGGTGCTGAAGGAATGCGGTTTGAAATAGAATCCAATAGATCAATGTAAAAGAAGCGTCTTACGGTGGCTTGGGCATGTTGAAAGGATGAGTGTGGATCAAGTAGCAAAGCAAATATATGAAGATATGGGTAAAAATGAATGGGTAGGCCATGTAAAACATGGTTGAATGTTGTAAACAAATGTGTGAAAAAGATATACATTTAGAGTTTTAAGCATAAAAGAGCATGTATAACTCGGTGCATGGATATCATTGAAGCAAAGGGAATATACAAGAATAGGGAAGTGTGGTGAAAGTTAGTAAGGATGGATCAAGTACGGAGTAGTTTGTTGAGCTATATGCACAGTTTCTTGCCTACCCCATAAAGGAATAGCGTGAGTATGTATGTAATGTGTTTGAGGCTAAAGGTTGAAGTAGAGAGTACATAATAAGAGGGCATATGGGGAGTTGTTCTATAGATGTATAAGATAAGAAACCTGTGATGTATCAGGCGTACTTTGTATCCATTGTCACATATGCTGCAGAAACGGACAGTGAGTGAAAGAGAGACTAGGAAAGTGTAGGACATGGGAATGAAGTTTGTGAGGAGCATGTTAGCTGTCAGAAACAGAAACAGAAATGGAAATTAAGTTTTCCAGAAAAGAGTGGAGGTATAGGGCGTACATGAGATAGTAGGGGAAGCAAGACTGAGATGGTATGGTTGTGTAACAAATACCAAAGAGAATGATGGACATAAAGTATGGAGATAAAAAACCCACAAGGAGACAGTATATCAGAATATTTATACTAGCCCACATCGGTGGTCGCATAGTCGCATGGCGGAGTGAAATGCCAGTGATGGGATTCCTCATTGCAACTACTCGAGTACAATTGTCTCATCCATAGTACTGCATTCAGGCCAGAAAGGATTCAAATCATAAAATATAATGGTTTGACAACAAATAAAATGAAATGGAGAAAAATGACCTTTTCAAATTTTCCTGTAATCCAGTATAGAATATATTAGAATTAGATTTACAAGTACACAATAACGGAAATAAACAAAATTATTTACCTAGCTCACTGAGGGATTGAGCTGCTTTATTAATATCAGCTAACTTCATCTGAGAATTGAGTCTCTTGACTAAATGTTGTATTCTGGCAACTCGACGCAGCAAATCTGAGGTTGCGTGAAGACGAGACAACATCACAGTCTGGGTCTCAATTTTACTGAAAGGTTCCACTATTTTGGTGCGAAGTCTTTCCACAGCAGACAACAGGCTCTACAGCAAGAAATAACATCACTGTCCCTACTTTAAATTATAACAAGGTGTAGTTAATATTTACAATGATATTAATGTCACTAAAACGGGCAAGAGCGAGTGTCACAAACATATTTATGGCAAATTAAGTATACATATTATTTTATATATTGTCCATTTTATTATTTTATTTTATAAAATATTATAAAATTTTATTTTATAAAATATTATAAAATTTTATTTTATAAAATAATAGACATACCAATTTGGGCATTAAATTAAAATTAAAATTAAGTGAGGTTGAGTTGATGAGAAGGAAAAAATTAATGCAAAATAGATTTTATAAAAAATGGTCAATTGCAAATTTATATTCTTATTAAAATTCTTACAACATAATGATCAGTTTTTTTAAAATAATTTTGTGAATCTTGTGTCCCAAATTGGAATATATATATATTTGCGGACTTTGATACCAGCGATGTAATGTGGCATTCAGGCGCCCAGTACTTTTACAACGTTTGACCAGAAGAGAGAAAGCTCCGTCTCCTCCAGCCAATAAGAGGATGACACGGTGTACGTTCCCTTACCATGTGATCTTATTTTACTGCCAATATGGTGTAAATTTTAGCAGAGTGGTCATTGTAGACCACTCTAGTTGGGATATTGGAGGGGCTAACTTGTTAGTTGGACTATACTACAATAAAAGCAAAACTATATGTTTCGGAATAAATTATTATCTATCTTGACTAAATTTTGTTTTGACCATATTTTATAATTATATCTACCCGCGATTGGAAATCAATTATTATGATTCAGGATTTTATATGATGATTATGCGGATGATATGGATGTTTATGATGTGTATCCGTGCATACGCACAAGCTGCTCATATATGACCTACCCCTTGCTTCTTGGACCCCTTGTCCCCAGAGTTAAAACTAACTAATAGGAGAACTCCTGACAGCCTGATGTTGTGAAGGCTGGCTTACTATTGGGTAAAGGGAGCCAGCATGTCACATGATTTTCAAAATACAACGAAGTTTGTCTTTCAAAGAAAGAAAGTTTTAAAACATACTGTATTGAAATTACTTCTGAAAATGTGTGATTCTCCATGGATGAAGTATTAAAAGGAAACTTTACATACAGTTCTTTAAAGAAAAATACACATCATCCATGACTTTTTGAAAATATGAGAAGGGTCCTAGAGAGTATCACTACAATTTATACAGGATTTTTTTTTTAAGTTGGCACAACAAATTATCTCTAAAAATAATGCACTTGAGACAAATATGTTCCATACAGAGTTGCTTGGTTTTGAAGTGCTGACAAAATGATAATCTATTTTTTATTTAGTGGCCATCTTCAAGGTCATCTTAAGGTCAACTATAATTTTTCAAATGGGGCCTTGTGTTTTTTATTGCAGAATCGTATTCAACAACAAAAAAAAACTTTTGTCTGAAACACTTTTTATGGCACTTAGTATTGTGGTGACGTCATGAATATGAAGTTCCAGAAGAAGCGTGGAAGGTTGAGTGTGAAGTGTCTGGTTCTTAAAATGGTATGGGTCTGGTCACGCTCTGTGTGAGGTGGAACTGTCAGACAAAACGACTGTTTAGTGCCCGGTGTTACAGTGAATTAAAGTACATAAGTGTGTTCTATTGTATCTGCCCAATTTATTGTTAGTAGATTAAACTTAAATCATTAATATAATATTGTGATGTCTCCTTGATTTGTGGATGGGTCTTACTCGTCAAATAATGAACGGTAGTTCCCAAGCATGAAAGTCCGATTTATGGAATTTCTTAGCCAACCAGACACAATGGTATAGCGGTATAGGCTTGGTAGCATGGTGTGCTGGGTGAAATTATGTAACGGTAAAGAAAATCGGTACAAGGAACAGCTATGGGAATAGAATGAGGAAGAGTGTGGAGTGAAATTTAGTATGGTGAAGTGTAAAAGACCTGCTATAGAGAAGAGAAGTCCCCTTGAAGTGTAAGGAAGTGTTGTAGAGCGCATACTTTGTACCCATTGTCACATATGTAGCAGAAACACAGACAATGAATGTAAGAGAGACAAGGAAAGTTGAGGCCAAGGGAATGAACTTTGTTAGCTGTCACGAGGAGAAACAAGATTAGGAATTAAGTTATCAGGGAAATAATAGAGGTACAGGGAGTACATGAGATAGTAGAGAGATGGGAGGAGCAGATAACAGAAAGTGTGCAGTGAGAGGAGAAGAATGGAAGTGATTAAAGGAGAACAAACAGTGGAAGGAGAGAGGAAGGTGAAGGCATTTAACTAAAGTGACTGAAAACAGTTGTTGTTGATGATGTTAATTATTATTATTCATAATATATGTAAAAAATTACAATATTTGCTTTAGTTTACTTGTAAATAAACAAATTTAATGAGAATGTGTTTTTGAAAGGAATATAGACAAATTACTACTATGAAGAAAGATATATATATATGCACCACGGAATGGGTTAAGATTATTTTACAAAAATGTTGATAAATCAAAATAAACAATATTAATCAGTGTGTATAAAATATATTATTTTAGGATAAGCTTTATAATTTATTTAACGTTTGAAGCCGTTGAGCCTATGTACATTATTTCCTAAAGAACTCCTAATGTCATTGCCTCAGTGAATTGGAATATGTTTTGCGATGGAAGTGAGTTACATCGCACTAAACACTATCACTCTCTAGACACCAATATATGAAATAGAAAGAGAGGGGGAAATGAAAACACTTGTTTATCTACTTATACCCTTTCCCCTCTTCCACCGATGAGTATAAACACTCAAGCTACCATTAGAATCTGGACTGGCAGTTCAAAATTAGCTTTTCCTTGTTTCCTATTCTAGATAGACATATGCTTTTGCAGACTTTTTTAATCTACATCCAAGTAGGAAGAATCCTACTAGCCGTGTTTATGAATAGACTAAATTGCCCGAGTTGTATACAATTTAAAAAAATAAATTTCACAAAGAAACTACTTAAAGACCAAAAAATAATTTTGGGACAATTTAAGACTATTTTTATAATTTGAAGAATGTATGGCTTTTTTTAGTGTTATATGTTTAGTACTAGACTTGCAGGCAACAGCCTTCATTACAAAAGTGGTTAGTATTTTCTACAAAAATAAAGATTTAATTTTCTTATGAATGACAAAGTGTCACTATAGAGTTGTCATGTATTACCTGAACATGTGTTTGCATGACAGCCAACACCTCTTCCAGCTTCTCTACCCAGGTGGCTTGTGACAGGAGACCTTCGTGGTTGGAGAGTACCTGCTTTTGCAGCTCTTTATCCATCAGAGTTATCACTATAAAGAACAATACAATGTGAGGTACAACAATGGACTTGTCTTTGCTTATTAGCTACCAGGGAGCTGGTTCAGACTCCAATTAGCAGGAACAAGACAACTTACAACTCTATTACATTGAACATAACAGTGTTTGGATAGTGAGTAACTAAACGCAACTTGGTAAAACTACTGTAAAATTAGGGACTGTTTTTATATAGGCCTACGTACAGGGTAGGTCATAAGTCCTCTACAAATTGCATAGATATTATCATTAACATAACTTATAAATGTTTGGAATAACATCTGGTGACATCTAGCGTGTTTTGGCAACAACAAGAACAGCAACAAACAAACAAGGTTGGTAGACATGACTGGTGAAATAAACAATGTGTCAATATAGAGAAGGGTTTTCAATTGCACACGGTATCTTGGACTGAAGCGATCTTAAGCTTTTCGAATGAAGAGCGCTTAGTTGTGAGTGTTTTTATCCACGAAAGAACACACCCTGGCCAGACATTGCCACAAATTATGACGCAGTTCCTACTGAGATTTCGAAAGCTACCTCCAAGAAAAGCAACACTTAGTTTGGGAGAAATGAGTGTTTGGTTCTGGCAGTATTAAAGACAGTCCATGAAGTGATCGACTAACCAACAAATTCAATAAATATGTTGAAGTTGCAGCATCCATCAAAGAGTCACCTCCTAATTCGACACGGAAGTGATCATTAGAACTTGGCATACCACGTTCAACAATGCATCGTCTTCATGAAAAAGGACTTATTGCTGAAGCAATTTCAAACTATTTTCGTCAATAAACTTAGTGATGCTGATATGAACAAACATAGCAAAGCATGTGCTGTATTGATTCAGTAGTTTCCAACAGTTTTATCACCAATGAGTGTGTGATTTACTGCAGCATGCGCAATCGCAATGTTGTTTTCTGGGCAAAGGAAAATAGGCCTACACACTTCACATTGGAGTTGGAACATAATCCACCATATGTTATGTTGTGGGCAGGTGTTTCTGTAAATTATGTGATTGTATCATATTTTTTTGAAGGGAATGTTAATGGAACAACCCATCTGGAAATATGGAAATATTTCAGAATTGGTTAACTCCCCAAGTGACAGATAATGGAGTTATTGATCAGGTATGGTTTCAGCACAACGGTACACACTGACTGTTTGTGACGTCCTAACGATAACTTCATACCAAGGTGGAATGGCCATAGATATCCAACATCGGCACCATTACCACGGCCTACATGGAGTCCTGACTTGACCACACCGGACAACAGCCTGTGGGGATATAAAAATGAGAAAATTGTTGCAAATCGCTAAGAAACTAATGATGAATTATGAGCTGCCTTCACAACCATTATACCAGCGATGTTATGCAAAAGTCGCGAAGGACCAACTCTCCAGGGACAACAACGGAGGTCACACAGACCAGTGTCCAGTGACTTATGGGCCAACCTGTATATATTTGAACTATCTGGTACACTGCATTTACCTTGACATTGACCCATTACAGTTTGTTCTTATTTAATAAGCTTCTTACCTTTCTGTATAAAAGGAGAGTACATGGAGGCTTAGTTGTCAAGAGTTTGCAAGGGTTAATTTGTATTTAAGGGCTGAATTAAACAACTTATTGCACCTTTCATTTATCAATATACATCCAATTTCTAAAAATTGAGGACTCATCTATAAATTATCTTCAGTCCTATTTATTTACTGAATATATTAAATACAGAGTTGTTGCTTTTTAGGCTATACGCATAGTTATTTGCCCACCCTGTAAGGGAACGGCGAGATTAGGTATGTCTGTATGTTAAGTCACCTTCTGATAGTTTTTTAATCTGCTCCGCGACAGATAGCACCACATTTGGTTTGACATCTGGACACCTCTCTTTGTCCAGGAACTGTTGGAAAAACTCTGGAACATCCACAAGGAAATCATTACACTGTTGACTGGGAATGGGAGTCCAGTAATAATATAGCAGGCTATTGGATTAAAACAAATTAGAGCACATATCAACAGTAGATTATATTTGAGATAGTTAATATCTACAAGTGAAATATTCAATTTATTATGTGTGGTCAGTATATGTAAGCGTTGAAAATACTGCTTCACTACTTTAATCAAAATTAAACCTTATTTTATATTTACAAATATATTTTAACTCGCAAACCTGAATATATTTTATAGTTTTGACTGCATGTTTGTTTATGTCCCCACCATTGGGACCTAAGCAGAAGCCAATTCAAACTTGCATTCAAATGGCACGGAATGAGCGGAGGTAAAGGCGTGCTCATAGAGGGAAAATGGCACGGAATGAGCGGAGGTAAAGGCGTGCTCATAGAGGGAAAATGAGCAACATTTGAACTTCCTCTCACTGCAGCAGAGCATTTCGACCAATCAAACAATAGAATAGATGAAGATCTTGGTCAATGTTGGCACAGCCGCGCAGTGTCAGTTTTACATTATTAGTGTGTTGAGAACTGCAATAACAGGTCTTTATTTAAGTCTTCTTAAATTATATTATCTTTAATTCTCTCTGCCACCTATATTTATTTTAACTATGTAGGCCCCTAACTATGTAGATAATTTATTGTGAGCTACCTAACACAAAAAGCAGGAGTGGTCGTGTGTGTTCCCATGTATTAACAAGCTAGCACTAGTGAGGACTCGCAGGTCAACCCATATCAAGTGGCCCAATACTGGTCGATTGACCATTTTTTTAAAATGTTATATTTTGTGGTGTTAACCTTATATGTTGACAGTTTAAAACCAATAATATTTTATTTTTATTGACACTGGTTTCAACGTGGTGGCCATTTTTGTATCATGTGCACAGCATTTAGCAATTGTAAGGGTTTTGCAGAAACTTCATTATCTCAGCTGCATTAAGTCCTAGGACCAATTTACAGACACTACGATGTTAAGTACATTATTGGCTACGATTTTGTTAAGCTATACTACTATGCTTCTAAAAACATGTCTTCATCATCAATTTTAAGGCCTAAGTTTTGTATCGCAATCACTACAAACGTCATTTTCGGGATTATTTTTTAGGGCAGAAGGCAGTTTATTTAAGGATTGAATTTTTTTTAGGTACAGATGGGACAATAGTCCATGTTAAAATTAATTGAAGTTTGAGAGTTTTGCATTTTACTAAACAAATATAGACCCGCTTGTATGGCGTAGTTAGCTAACGCGTTATCGGGTTGAGATAGATTGATGAGGACGGGGAGATCGAGGTACGAATCTCGGTCAGGTGAACTCGGGTGGTTTTTCCTAAATGGTTTTCCGCTCTCTCCACGCAAAAGCGGGTTCACTTCCTCTAAAATTTAACCTTCCCAATCCCTAGCCCATTAGCGTAATTAGTACTTAAGCCTATAAAGCGAACAGGTAGTAAGATGCAGTGCTAAATTTAATATAGGCTAGGGCCTAACGCAAACTTTTAGGGTCAAAATAATAAAGAAATATTACCATCGTTTGCAATTACTCGAAATACATCATACTCTTCCATTACAAATTATTATTAACTCAACGCTTATGCTCGACGAACTAATCTATCTAAGCATCAGATTAAACGTGGATTATTATTTAATAATTTCATTAATGTTTCTATCAGGCTGGCTAACTTAATGTAGAGAAAAAAGATTATTTCGTCTTACAAGTTACACCTAAGGTTTATTTGCATTCATGCATGAAAATACTGATTATTTCAATGGATAAACTATATATTAATTTACAAACGTGAGTAGGGAATATTAAAATTCATTACTCAATTAAGAGTTTAAGACTTATTATAAATTGGCTAAGTAACAAATAAAAAATAGATAAATTTTATTTCTTTTTGACATCAACAGTGTCGCACAGCTTAACAAACAAATGTCACTACCATTGATCTCTATAATATAACTGGATTGACATACACATATACATTGGTAAAGACAAAAGTGTGGCGCTCAAGTATATCGTCTGCTACACTGTGGGGGGGACAAATTTAAAAGTTTATTTCAATGTTCTTATGCTAAAACATGTCTCTGATGAATAAAAGTGTTATTGTTTGAAAATAGTGAAGTATTATACCACACTTTCCTGAAGAAACATTTACATTAAAGGATGTACAATTCAGTTTTACAGGTAATACGGTATAATTATGAATAAAATATTTAACAGATTTAAATATGTAATTATCATCAATTTTTATTTACAGTATCCCAATACTTATGTTTAAAGTCGGTTACTAGCTTATATATTGGTTTCAGAAACCATAGTCTACTATATTGAGAATTAGATAAATATAATGAATAAGATATCTTAAAACTTGACTATATTTATTTGAATGACAAACTTTGTATAATTGCCATACATTCAACCTAACACTTAGGTTATAGGCTTTTAGAAAGTATTATTATATTACCACTTGTTTTAAAGTTGGCTCATATCTTGTATATTGCTTCCAGAAACCATATTATGTAGAAAGTTCTATAACTAATAATGAAACAAATTAGTTAAAAACTGTGTTAAATTTGTTTTAATAACATACTTTGTGTAGAAGTCTTATGTTCAAATGATAATTTAGGTTATAGGCTTATAGGAAGTACGGTATCTACTAAAGCCTGAATTTAATAATAATTCCAATCTGTAAGGTTTTATCTCGTACGAGAATACTATCATATATATATTTGTAGGATAAACGTCCATTTAGAACGGAAGTAAAAAATGTTCTTCTGGAAGGTCATTTATCCTAGCTAAACACAACTATAGGGTAGTATTCTGGTACGAAATAAAGCCTTACAAGCGAACTTCCTTCAATAATCATCGTATAAATTAGGCTACATCAACTTATTTAAAAAAAACTAACCAGTTTCAAACTTTTATATGCTCTTCAAAACTTTTACTAACATATTTGTTTCATTTAACTAATCACACATTGATGTATCTCATAATATTCAATAAAATTAATAAACGATGTCAAAATGCCACATATAAGAGAGAAAGAGATACTCTAAAGTTTCTTTCTCTCTTACACAATGGTATGCAGACGACAGCTCAAAAATTTCAGCCACAGATGGCCATCCAGTTATATTATAGAGATCAATGGTCCCTACTCACTAGCAGACAAACTCTCAAAAATTATTATTCTTAAACATTTTGTCTCCAAGGTGACAAACATAATTTGTGGCAGTATATATTTTAAATAATTTTGATTGCCCTGCAGAAATTACTGTAGCTTGATTAAATACGAAATGTAGACTAAAATTATAGGATAAGTTCTTTTTTTTTTAATACAAACTGAAACAAGCCTATGAAAAATAAATAGTACCAATTTGTATTATTTATAATGAGATATGAATATAACATAGACTTTAAAAGTATATTTTTATTTGTTTGTTTATAATATAGAAAGGGCTCTAAAAGAAAAAAGAATATGTATGGTATCCAAACAAATTAAGGGCGGATCCAGAGCCTGTTGTTGGGTATAGGGGGGCAGATATTGGTTTTAATAAAGCTCCTTCAAATATAAATTTAACAATACAAATAACCATGATTTTAATTTATAGTAATAATAATAATAATAACACTAATTTATACAAATAATTTTATTTAATCATATTGATACAAGGAAAACTTGTAAGAAAAAACACAATTTTGACAGACTAATTTTTAATTTTAATACAACGAACATAAAACAAAAAGTCACTGTTACAATAAAAGTATAGTAATAAATATGTACATTGGTGTTAAATGTTTTATTATTAATAGAAAAAAAATATTTTAATACTGTACATATAATTGGTTATCACACAAAACTTTGTAAATTAATTAGATGCCTACTGGAAAATTTAAGTTTTAAGCCACTTGCTTGTTTTGAACATTAAAGATGAGTTGAAAGAATTATAGTTGTTGCAGAGGAGGTATGTGGGCGGACATGTGATAAGAGGAAGTGGAAGGAGATATTTTGGTGAAACAACAGAGTGATAAAATCAGTGGGGGCGAAGAATAAAGTATTTAGAAGAAGTTTTAAGAATAGGAATGAGGAAACAGAGGAAGAATATACGGGGAGAAGAAAAGAGCGAAGCGAGTGGTACGGGAAGCCAGGAAGGATTGGATGCTAAAATAGACGGAAATGCTGGAACGTTACGTGGAAGAAAGTAAGTATAGCCAAGTAAAAATTGGATGATGAGAGAAAATACAATAAATTAAATTGATGAAAGAAGAAGGAAGAACGTGGAGACAGGAGAAGAAGAAAAAGGAATATGGATGAGATATTTTGATAAAACATTCAACCCGGAAGAAGAAAGAAATAAGAGAAAACAGAAAAGCAGGAAGAAATATCAGAAGAGGAGGAATGAGATCCCACATGAAAAGAGGTGGAGGATGCATTGAAGAGAATGAAAACAGTAAAAGCACCTAGTGTGGACAATCTGATTGTGTAAATGATCAGAGCTGCAGATGAAATAGGTGTATGGTTATACAGGGTGCCGAGAGTGATTTGGAAGGATAACAAAGTACTGAAAGACTGGAAAAGGGGATTTAGAGTACCTATTTTCAAGAAAGAAGACAGGAAGAGCTAACAAATTAAATAAAATAGCGCTGATGTGCTACTGTACAAAATTAAATGAGAAAATACTTGAAAAGAGAAAAAATAAAATGAAAGTATGGTGTAGAGAGGAACATACTGGATTTAGGGAACAGAGGTCTGCATTAGACTTGATATTTGTAACATGACAGCTGATGTAAAGAAGGTACAAATATGGGAAATACTTGGTAATAGTGTTTATGGATGTGGAGAAATTATATGATAACGTGGATAGAAATACAATTTGGGTGAAAAGAGGAGTTGTAATGAGAATGAAAAGTAAATATGAGGATAACATTATTTGTATTAAGACGGAGAGTGAGAGGGCGAAGTGGTTCAAAATAAAAAATTAAGGAAAGTAGGAGAGTGTCCCCTCATTATTACTATTTGTAATGGTAATAAACATGGTCATTAGCAAAGTGGCAGGAAAATTCGGGAGTAAAGAGTGAAAGCTATGATGTTTGCTGATGACTTTATGATATAGAGGGTGAAGGAAGAGGTAAGTACTGGTAGTGCATGAATGGAATGAGGAAGTGAAATAATATGGAATTAATTTTAGTTTAGGGAAATGTGAAGTGATGGGAGTGACATAAAGAGGATAAGGCCTTACAAAGCCATAAAGTTGGATGGAGTAGAGCAGAGTAAAACACAGAACGTAAAATATATTGGAAGCGGGATTGAGTAGAAAGGTGGAAATAGAAAGATTTAATGTGAAGAGGACAGCAGGGAGAGTTGTTCTATAGTTATGTAAGAAACCTGCTATGGGGAGAGAAGTGCCCATGAATTGTAAGCAAGTGTTGTACAGATTGTACTTTGTACTCATAGTCGCATATTCAGCAGAAACACGGATATTGAATGTAAGAGAGACTAGGAAAGTGGAAACCACGTGAATTAAGTTTGGGGGGAACATGTTAGCTGTCACGAGGAAATAAAAAGTTAAGGAATGAAGTTATCCGGGAATGAGTGGGATGACAGAGATTACATGAAATAATAGAGGAAGCAAGATTGAGATGGTATGGAAAAAAATAGGATGGAAAAAAAGAGGATGCTGAAGAAAATGTAGGAAATGAAGTATGTAGGAAAAAGACTGCAAGGGAGGCCAAGAAATAGATGGGAGGCGTAGATACCATAAAGTGTGCAAATTAAAGAAGAAATGAAGAAAGGAATAAATTAAAGGAGGGATAATGGTGGAAGGATAGAGAAAGATGGAGGCATTTTACTAAACTGACCCGGCTACAGGCTGTAAACAGTTTGTAATGATTCTGTTTTGGACCCCTATCATTTATTTAAAAAGTCATGGATGAAGTGTATTTTTCTTTAAAGAACTGTATGTAAAGTTTCATTTTAAAACTTCGTCCATGGATGACCAGGCGTTTTCAGAAGTAATTTAAAAAAATACGTTTTAAAACTTTCTTTGTTTCAAAAAACTCTCATAGTTTTATTTGAAAATCTGGTGATTAGTTGTCTGCCTTTACCCAATGGAAAGCTAGCCTTCTAAACATGAGGTTGCCAGGAGTTCCCCTATTAGTTGGTTTTAACACTGTTGACAAGAGGCATGGTGTCTACTCAACTTGACCAATGAAATCCCCTACCTTTTCTCTGATTTCCCCTGATCATTTCCTAAAATTCCCGAATAAAACTTATGTCACAACCTTCTAACTCGCCTCCCCTCTTCCCTCGTTTTTCTATTAATATTTTGTTATGAATAATAATAAGTTTAAAAATTTAAATAAATAACTTTTTTAAATTTGTACTAACATTGTTTACTATGAATTAAAAATATATTACACAGTTAAAAAGAAAAAAGTGATGGTTTGAATCACATTATAATTTACTGATCTAATGACTATTAGTTAGACTATTTTTCATATTTTGAATAAAACAACATTTTCCCGGATTTTCATTGTAATTTACCAAATTCCCGACTTATTCCCGTTTTTTCCCGATCTCTTCAAATTCCCGGCTAATTCCCGTTT
The DNA here is from genome assembly GCA_902155825.1 of Timema genevievae. Lineage (NCBI taxonomy): Eukaryota > Metazoa > Arthropoda > Insecta > Phasmatodea > Timematidae > Timema > Timema genevievae. Next base: position 19,781 of record CABFWO010007079.1, read on the forward strand.
TCCTTGATTTTCCCGGTTGGTAGACACCCTGAAGAGCTCCAAGAAGCAAGGGGTAGGTCATATATAAGCAGTTTGTGCGTATAGTAATAAAAGAGAAAATCTCAGTCTGTAACAAGCGCTAGCTCGGGCTCTCCGCGTCAGTTCAAAAACGAATTAAAATAAACTGTATCTTTAGTGTTAAACTTACAATACTGAAAGTGAAATTAATAAAAAAAAATCGTGTACAATATTAATTTTCTACTTATTTCAATAAATAACCAATAAGTAATCCTACAGTAAGAAATACATTTAATCAGATTGTCATCAAGTGCGCAGTAATGAATGCAGGGACATCATCATCAAAACCGTTAACACATTAAGTTGATGATAGTGATGAAAGAGTTATTTATTAGGTTATGTAGGAGATAGGACGAGGGAAATGTTAGAGTCATTTATTCTTTACAACATTGCGGCATTTGTGTCAATATTTTTGATAACTTTCCATGCAGAGGGGATCATTCACACTTTTCCCTCCACACAAATGCGGGTACATTTCGTATACATTCTACCTCTATCAATCATGTGAACAAAATAAGGACAAATTCGTACGTTTCTAACGTCTTCTTTAAGGCTTCAGCTTATCGCTTTTCTAATGTTTTGGCTCTTGTTAGGGGATATAGCTATTAGTGGTTTCAGGACATCTAGATATCACTCTTTCATGCAAGCAATAGTTATATGTTTTGATTCCCATCTTGATGTACTCGATATTGTTTCTTAAAAGTTTACTTCTGGAGTCGCGAATTCCTTCACTTTTCAGTGCCTAAATTGACCATCTCAGTGCGCTACTGCTGAAAAACGTGAACACTTCCTGGATGGTATCGAAAATAATTGCAACGGCCGTGAGACTTTTAGCTGTATCGGAAACAAGATTGAGTTTATGTGGGCAGCAATGAACATATGGAACGTCTGCAACCGTGTAACATATTTTCTTCTGAACACCACTATACATTCCACTCATTACTACAGCCTCATTGTATCCTTGACCTCTACATCTCTGAATATCAATGCTGTTCTTAAGCAAAAGGTCACGAATAAGAGATTCGTAATCTTCAGCTCTCTGCTTTTACGCTGCATAAAATCCCACTAAACTTTCCTTTATTTCCAACCTCGCTTCTTCATAATTAACAGCAATGCAATGAAATATTACACTTACTTGATCGATTTGTATTATATCTAATGTTGAGTCCATGATTATAGAAAAGAACTGAGATTTCATCACGTCTTCGAACAGAATATTCCTTAGATTATTTGCCAGAATGTCAATAAGATCATTCTGTACAGCAGGGCTTAGTAATTTAATTTTACGTTCTTCAGTGTACAACAGTTTGTTTAAATAGGATCAGCCTCTGCTAGTAGCTTAACTGTTCTAGGAAAATTCCCTTCCGAAGCCTCTCCGTCTCCTTTCTTTTTACCTTCGTTGCCACGTATAACCGTATTGCCAGATGTTATAAACAAGATAATTTTAATGAGCCTCACTAGCTAGTACTTCTCTCCAAAATGCACTCTCTTCGTTCCTGTCAATGGTTGCGTTCTTAATCCTCTCACTCTTCTCGAAAACACCAATTTTTTGAGACAGGTGCCTCCAATCATTAATACCGTCAATCTATTCCAGTGGGAAATATTTCGCATTTCTCTCAGCAAACAACTTATATGTTTCGCAATACACTTTGTCTATGAGAACAAAATAATAGAGCCACTAGTGAGGAATAGTAGCAAAGGATTTTGTTTCCGTGAAATAATAATTATCTGAGAATTTCCCCTTTGAAGTTTCATCGATCGGAAAATTCACAGAAGGTCGGCACGACCCATACGATAAGATGCTTCTTTTTATACTGTCATTAATATCTCTGTCAAAGTATCCTTGGTCAGCCGGATGCTCATCTGTGATATTAAGAACTGAAAAACCGACACCCCCCCCCTCCCCCTCGGCAACGGCCTTGATGGTGATTATGATGATAATAATTGTTGTGATTTGACTATGGCAGTGAGAGGACTAGGCCTGGATCAGTTGTGTGTTTGACTTGTGCTAGAGTGTTGCAGAGAAATGGAAGTAAACGTGTTGTGATCGTGGGTAGATCCAAGTACTAGTAAGCCAAAGATGCTAGGTATTACTGTTAAATAAAGTCGTTCCAAACCCGTGTAGCCTGTGCCTCTCAATTTCGGACACTACAATGATGACGAGGATCTGAACCATTAGACGTGAAAATAAGAGGAAAACTAGGGTGAAATGGCGGTGCGAGCAATTGGAGTCGGTTCAATGGAGGGATTCCGGGTGGAGGAAGAATCGTGGTCGGCATATATAGAAAGATTTGAAAACTATATAAAGTGCAATAAAATCAAGGAAGAAAACAAAGCTTGTACGTTAGTTACGGTAATTGGCTGCAAAACATTTGGCCTATTACGAGACTTGTGTACACCTAGATAAACATCGGAACTAACATTTGATGAAGTAGTGGATTTGGTGGGAAATCATATTTTTCCGAAGCTCTCCTTCAGGTCAGAGTGCTTTAAATCCCATAGACGATTGCAAGCTTCCGATTAATCTATTTCGTAATATATAGCAACACTGAGGAAAATGACGAGTAGCTGAAATTTTGGGGCGAATTTGAATAACCATTTATATGATATGTTAATTTGTGGGATTAATAATAATGCTATAAAGAGAGACTATTCGGTGACATTACAATATTTTATGAGCAGGCAGTGGCGATGGCAGTTTCTTTAGAGGCAGCGCAAAAGGAATCTATGATGTTGGGACTGATGCACCAACAGGAAAGAGCGCAACAAATCTCCAAGAATTTCCCAAAATCGAAGGGAAAAGAAAAGAAGGGAGATTTTCAAGAGGGGGAAGGGAGTGTTTTGTGTGTGGTTATAAAAATCACGTAGCGTCGGAATGCACATTTAAGGCATATAGGTGTAATATGTGTCATAAAAAGGAGCATTTAAAGAAGATGTGCTCAAAGAAAGTGAATCAGGTTCAGGATAGGGATGTATTGAGTGAGGAGGAACCACACCAGGACTTTGGCCTTTTTTTTATCATAGTGTTCAAAACGGTCCTTTTGAGGTTAAGGGGATGAAATCAATTAAATTCAGCTTCATTGTGAGAATTAAAATATAGAGGATAGTAATCCAGTTTGAGGTTGATACGGGTTCAGCAATGACCTTAATGTCTAGAAAAACGTTTCAAGATAATTTCCCAAATGGGATTTACTCACCATGTAAGGTTAATCTCTCTACATACACAGGGGGGGCCTTGCCGGTATTGGGTAAGGTAATAGTGTCAGGAGAGTACGAAGGTGCAGTGTATAAAGACTTGCCTATACTGATTGTAAAAGGTAACAACAGTGCATCATTATTAGGTCGAGATTGGCTCACCCACATCAAACTAAATTGGAAGGAGATGGTAGGTCAAATATGCTTAGAACTAAATAAAGAATAAGCTATTTCAAAGTGGGTGAATGAATTTAAGGAGGACTTTCCAAATTGTTTTAAATCACAAGGTGGCATCATTAAAGGTTTTCAAGCGTCGATTGCTTTGAAACAAGGTGTGCCCCTAAAATTTTGAAAGGCAATACCAGTTCCTTACAGTAAAAAGGAATTGGTGGTGCACCCTACTTTACAGTTATAAAGGAGGGTTACATAAATACCTAGCATGAAATACAATGGTCATAGCAGTTTATTAAATAAAGACAAAGGAAAATACATAAGCATAAAGATAAATAGTTCATTAGGTTTCTATTGTCTTGTCAATTAAGTATACATGGGAATAACAATATTTAAATAAAAGAATAGTATGACATCATACAGCTAGCTATTAGCATTGCGGTCTGTTATAAGTGTCATTAAGAAAGAGCATTATGAGAAAAAGATCGATACCTTTGGTTAACTGCACTAGGTGATAAGCTTCTAGCAATTAGAAATTAATCAGTAAATAATGACAACTTGTTGCTGGAAAGGAATCGACCCGTCAACATGGGTCATACGAGTCAAATACTGAGCTTACCTAAGAAAAGACTAACATCACAACACGTGTGACAAACAAAGAATGTGCACTTAGGTATGCACGTTAACTCATACCACTCTTGGTTATTAGAATACACAGAAGGCTCTGAGACGAGAACAATATAATTAAAGCACAATATAATCCCTTTTAATATGAAAGGTAATACTGCGTGAACGTCAAGGCCACATTAAAGAGGAGCATACCCTGTCCCACTAGTTTAGAAATAATAAGCACTAATTAGGACATCACAGTAATAGCCGTGGTTGACCATAACTGAGCTCACTATCAAACCTTACTATAAAGTTGTACATTATTTCAAGTTTAACATCAATAAGCGCTTGGCTTAAGGAGCCCGTCTAAAGGGTAAGTAATGCAATCAAGACTGCGAGGAGCAAGGGGCTCGCGTGGACATGCCATGCCACAAAGAATCAAAAGAACAAGACAATATAACAGAAAGTAAACGATCCCATTAAATGGCCTGGCAGACCCAATTAGGTCATTAATTACGTACAGTAACTTTCGATAACCGTGGGCTGACGTTCCCCCTAGCAATCATACAAATAGAGAAACCTCAAAATGAATCAAACGCTAATGAGCGACTAAGTTCAATCAACAACAGCAAGCAAATACAACTTAATATAACTTAACAATTCTTAAAAGTATACATGCCCGCATATTATGAATACCAGCTCTAGCATATTAAGTTTCTATACTACGGAATTGGCTCGCACATTTAATTAGCCCTAGCTGGCTCGTGTAGTACGGGTAGACAATCCTATTAATAAAGCACACATCGAATATACACAAACAAAATAAGCTATAGGCTCTGAAGGAGCTGAACTCGCTACAAACAGTAAATTTGCAGTCCTGACAAAATCATAACCCTAGCTAAACATAATACTACTCCAATTTAACTATATCAGGCGTGACGCTAAGAGTACACTAAGGGAAACCAAACATTGACTATGGCTCGACAATTAGACTACACTATAATCAGACCACTAGCCGGCTGTAACTTGACAAATATTCCTTGCAGGGATTCCACCATACTAATTCTGACGATAGGATTGTTCGAGTGCTTAAAGTGCACCCACAGTTGAATAATAGATGTTGGCAAACCAGTAGTGGTGGGGGCTAGCTCCAGCAAACCCCAGTTTCAATTCCGTTGGACGCCATAGCGCCCAGGCCCGGCTCTGTTGGTCAGCTGTGGTATGGATGTATAGAAAGAACTATTAGTCAACCAGCCAGCAATAGATAGTAAAACGTTCTGTATTCGAAACTTAGCTCGTACAACATATTACAGAAAACTCCCCGACTGGGACCAAAACAGGAAAGGAGAGGGAGGATGAGTTCCGCCAATCACGTCTCAAAATTATAGCACTCGAAGGGGTGGGCGCCAAAGGGGGGATAGGCACATGCGTAACGAGCTGAGAAAAGAGGGATGATCGAAAACATAAGATGTTCCAACATTACTTGTTTCTTTTCTTTTTGGTTGTAGGTTTTAGCGCTCCATATTAATTAACTGAAGATCATTAGTGATGATCTCAGAATACATCCAGCGCCTCTGGTCAGCCATGGGAAGTCCAAACTGCTGTGTAGTTCATGACCTGTTGTTGATACCTTGAACGGTGACAAAGCCATTTACTTGTGAGAACTAATGCCCATTAGCTCGGCACAGTGGAAGCAGAGCTGTCTAGACTACAACAAGAAAACATTTTAGTTCAAAAGAGGCACAGCGAGTGGGCCACACCAGTGGTAGTGGTTTAAAAGGGTGATAATAAGGTAATTAGGCTGTGTGGGGATTATAAAATTACCATTTACTCCAATAGTTTCACAGATCACTATCCGTTACACAATATTTCAGAAATATTTGCATCGTTGCCGGGGAGTAATTGGTATACTAAGATAGATCTCAAAAATGCATACCAACAGTTGGAACTTAGTCCGGAATCTAGGCCACTACTGACTATCAGTACCCATGTGGGGCTATTCCAATATACGAGGTTAAGTTTTGGAGTGGCTTCGGCGCCAGATATTTTTCAGTCTGTCATGGACCAAGTTCTGTTGGATTACCTAATACTATCTCATATCTAGATGATTTGATCATTTTTGGACCAACCCTACACGAATGTAAAGAAAATACCAAAAGGCTAAATTTTCACCCTAGAAATATTTAGAGTGGTAAAAGTAATTCCTAGACTTCCCCAACCGGTCTATTCGTTACAGGATCTTCAGGGGCGTCCCATAGAGGGCCATTTTTATAACTACGAACTATTTCGCGTGCGTCGTCCGATGATTTTTCAAATAGATAAAATAGTACAGAGTAAGCTGATTAAGGGCATTCAACATCATCTAGTCAGGTGGAAAGGATACGACAGTTTTTTTTAACAGCTGGTAACCTGCGTCGAACATTAAACAAATATGAGTCAGTTTTATGGAGCACTGCCATCGGATTCGAGCACCAATTATTACGAAAATAATACACTCTCTTATTATACGACAAAATTGGCACAGTCCATACAGCTAGAACACGACCGGTGGGAGGTGGGACTAGCAGAATTTTCCTATCCCGTAGGTTTTGAAAGTCTCGAAGATAACATATTAGCCAAGGAAAAAGAATTGACGGCAAACGTCGTGGTGACCCAAGTGGGACGTGTTTCGTTTCCTCAACAAGATTTCTCATCCTTTAAGGAGCTTTATAATAAAATTAAGAGCATGATAAGTGATAAAGGTGATCTCGAGATTCTAATATATGAATTTCAATGGTACATTCTTCGTGATCAAACAATGTTAACAGAGATTAAAAAACAAAAGGGGGCATGGACGCCCGACAAGTCACCCATAACTACACGATTAAAAAACACAATTTCATTTACGGCGGCGTAAAGAAAATTTAAAATAGAATTTCCTGTTTGACTCTATGTAGGCATCGGAGACCTAATTACGACCACTCGAAACAGACTACCCAACATAGAGTCGCTTAATGCGCTTAATACACATAGGAGGGATTTAATAAGCGAGGATATTAAGGGGGTCTTTTTGCGACCTAATCGTAAACTACCCGGCTCTAGTTCAATCGAAACAGAACCTGTCTTTGTGTACACAGACATTATAGGACCACAGTTGCTAGGTGACTACTATGTAAGATGGATTAGAATCATACAGTTCCCCTCCACCACCGCACATCACGTGTTTTTTCCTATACTCTCTCTTCCAGCCGAGAAATGTAATTTTGATTCTATAAGTATAGGCTTATAGACAAAGTTTGGCGAACGAGGGAATTTTCAATCGGGCCCCGTGACCATTGTAGCGGTTTTACATTTTAGAGGAAAAACTATATAAATAGATACGAGAGGTAGTAATTTAGCTTAGTCTTAATAATGGAGGGAGAGAGAGAAAACATAGGTCGCGTATATCACGCCAGCTATATAATGTAAAGGGGCCGAGGCCTCGTATCGTTCTTGGGTGGACTAATTCGATTTGTCAAATCCCTGTTTGTGAGGGGGCAAGAGTGGTGGGAAAAAAGACTTTACAAACAGGTTCGGACATTCTGGCCGATATAGCGACACGGGAGCCGGGCCAAAAAGTCGGTGATATAATTAAAAAGCTTGTCACTCAGGCGGTCTAGGGACGTGGATTAAAAAGGGTAAAAAAGCGTAAACGACTTCATTCGAAGGTGGGCGCTAGAGCAAGAGAGAACAAGAGAGCTAGAAAGATATTTTCGACCAATTATGGAGTGTTCAAAAACAGAACTCGATCTTTTCGAAGAAAAATTAATTCAAACGGTAGTTAAAAATAATAAAGTAGTTGAATAAATGTCCATCACTTCTGGGGACAACGACGCTCAGTTAGAGTTCTTCTGTCCCAGAGACGGCGAGTACTTTCGTGACCTCTCTTCGATTAAATTATATCTTCGTATTCAACTGGTGAAAGGGGACGGAACACTGGTCGCAGCTGACAATAAAATCGTCAACAACTTGATACATTCTTTATTTAGTCAAATCAATATCTCTCTCAACGAAAGACCTATTACAACCTCGATAGACAACTATGCGTACAGGGCTTAGTTATAAACTTTAACTAATTACGGTCGAGACGCCTCCTACACCCACCTAGTGAACGGTAAGTAGTTTTTGGATACCCCTGCAGCTAGCGGTGAACTCGCTGCATCCACAGAAAACAAAGGCTTCACCACGAGATTAGACTTGTTAAAACAACCGGTCGACTTGGTGGGACGTTTACACGTCGACATATTTAATATTTCACAATTGCTATTGAAAAATGTATCCATGCGCGTTAAATTCATTCACAGCAAACGAGAGTTTTATCTGCTCACAGACGCGAACAATTTAAATACCGACGTCCGGCTGAAAATTTTAGAAGCCACCCTCTTTGTGAAACAAAGAAGTGTCGCCGACTATTTCCCTCGCTATAGAAAAGACACTATTACGAGAGCCGGCCAAGTACCACATCAACCGGGTGGACGTCAAGTCTGTGACCGTACCCAAAGGATCCAAGTCTGTGAGTCTAAACAATGTTATTCAAGGG
>CABFWO010007080.1:0-28368 GCA_902155825.1 Timema genevievae
TACACATTAGCGTAAGTGCGTATAACCCGAACGGGTAGTAAGACGCGGTGCTAATAATAATAATGATGATAATAATAATAATAATATATAATAATAATTTAAGTTCTACATTTTCATTCCTACCTCATTTGTGTAGTAAAGTGCGTATAGCCCAGATAGCTTGTGTAACCCGGAACAAAAAACAAATTAGTGTAAGTTGTGAATATCAGCAAAACGAGTAGAAATATGTGTAAACCCCTCATAATAATTATGGGTATTAAAATTTGGAAATAGTTATCTGTGTATTGGTGACAGCACACTACAGAAAAGTCAATATCAGTCGAGTAGAAGGAGGCTTATGATTCTAGAAAAACGCCATGAAGGCCTAATTTGTTGTCTGGTAGTGAAAAAAACCTTCCATGAGGCGAGCTATTAATTTAATTTGTATTTCGTGTAATGATATGCTTCTAGCATTGTGTTTGGAATGTGCTCTTTAAATAAGCCACATTGTAGTAGTATCTTTAATAACATGATCATAAACCTCTCACTGTTTATGTGATCGTGATTTGTTGCAAAGTTACTTGAGCTTGTAATAGACAAACTTTTATATCCAAACCCACCCCCCCAGCACGCATTTCACAATTTGTTGACAGTTCACGAACAGATCCGCTTATGTACCCTCCTCTTAGCCTCCAACTCTTGATGTACAATCATGGCTAGCGCTAATGGATGGAAAACACTGTTCCTTTATTGCGACGTCACGAGATGATCGCAATTAGTTTATATTATATCGGTCGTGTTCCGCAATACAGGATGCGTTTGACTTGAGGGAGAGGTAGGTAGGTAGGTAGGTGCCTGTCAAACTAGTTCGTCCCAAGGTTGTTAGTTTGTAGTCCCAGTTGATATGAGAAACACTTTAGCTCTTTATTCAATCCAAACAAGGGGAACCTTTCCTTTGACCGAGCTTAATATGAGGCGTTCTTATAACATTGGCCTAAGGGTTGGTAACCTGATGATAAATGATTATCATTAAGCCCTATTTAGATTTTTGATAATATATAAAGCAAAGTGAGAATAGTACTTATCGGTGGGCCCGCGTACAAAGGAGTCAATCTCGTCTCGTCTGGCTTGTCGATAACGAGGAATGGAATCCAGGCTAGTACTGAAGTGATATTTCTTTACTGGTTTACCACTTTCCCTCCACGCTAAAAAGGTAATTTCAGTGCTGGGACACTGGAATAAGCGATTCCTCAAATCCATGATATCCTATTGTATTCTATAGCTTCTAGACGGGTAAAAATCTCAAAAAAAATTATCTCGAATACAATTTATGAAAAACTTGACTTGATATAGAGCAATTGGTTAAAGGAATTAAATTAACTTGTATTGTTGGATTGGTACAAGCACTAAAAAGCATAAAATTATATTAATATATGTAATTAATTTACTTAAAAAAAGTGTTCTATTTGTTTATGACTTAATAAACATGACAAACAAAAAACATTTTTTGCCAGTGGCACCGAGGCTTGAAAACAATTTTTTAGATTGAGCTAATCATTTTCCACGCATATCAGCGAACATTTCTTTTAAATTTTATCTTCCTCACGCCTATTCTAAAAGCCTAGTTAAATGTGGATATTCTGGATGGGTAGTAAGATGCAAAGTAAAACGTAGTCTTTCGATCTTATTTAAATTACAATATTCAAATCATTCAAGGTGAGATGGAAGTGGGTGCGAGAAAAATACAGTGTGTTTGTAGATTTTTATTGCAACACATTTTTTTTTTACAAAATAAACCAAATATTTCTCCAGTAAAAACATTGAATTGAACTCTCTTCACATACTGACCTCAATATTTCGTGAATATCTGTCAAGGTATCCTGGAATTTAATGACAAATTTTTCTCTTCATTTAAAAAGTTTCTCATCTAATGCCGCCATGCTAATGATGTGATGGATATTCAGGAACTGTTGATATCACCATATGAAGAAAATTAAAACTTATATTCCTACTGGAGCAATATTTTATTTATTTTAGACCAAAACATATTTTGCCATAAAAATTGCAAAGAGACTGGCCTTTTCTCGCGTCCCCTTTCACCCCACCTTAAATAAGGATGCATAGTTTTGTTCAAGCGATTGTTCGCCCTTAAAGATGGGTCAGAAGTCCGCAAATAGGTTGCATTATCAGGTGTATACGATTACGAAAATATAACTAGTAATAATAACAGTAATAATAATAATACACATAAAAGACAGAACTGAAGTTGTGGAGAGTATCTAGGATGCGACCCGCCCAACTAACCTGCCTCTACTATCCCCAAGGCGATCTAGTTTACGCGCGGGCGTACTCTCTCGCCTCTAATCAGAAGAGTTATGGTGGATACACACACACACACACACACACACACACACACACTAAAACCAAGTTAGAGCCAGTGGCGGAGCAGAGAGGGTCAACCAAGGTCAACTTTCACCTGACAACCTCCTCTCAAGGAAGAACACCGAGAGAGGCCTGCCTCGCTTCACGATCTGTTATAGAGTAGTAACAGTAACATACTCTTGACTCCCCGAGCTATCTGCGCATTGCTTGCTTGCATATCAACTAGGATTTCATACACTCTATGTACACTACAACAAATTAGTGACGATCTATTTGTATTTTCTTATTTCAAAGAGAACTACTGTAGGCAAGTAGCAGTTACATACTCTTACTCCCCAAATTATCTATGAGCTGTTGTTTGCTTGTTTATTTTGTTCTTATGATTATCACAGTTGGTATAGACTAAAAATAGGATGTGCAAACTTACAGGCGATATAAATTTTTTTAAAAAGGTGTGTTAGGCCAAAGCTTTGTATTCATTAATTTTACTTCGAATTTTTTTAAAATAAAAATTATAGACACACATACTAGACTGACATGAATAATTTTAAATACATTGAGAGTGTATAGCAGTCATAAATACCCTAGTGGCTCAGCATATCTATAAGTTCGTTTAAAAGATTTATATGATGGGGTGTGAATTGAATGAAACTGTAAATGAGCTTCCAGCATTCTTTCATAACCTGGTTAAATGGTGATGAGGTGATTCTCAAGATAGAAGACTTATGCTTATCAGAGTAAGTCAGTTTATAAGATCATTTTTTCTAAGTTTCATGGTTGAAAACACTTGTTCAAAATTAATATGAGGAGGCAAACAATGCCATATACTTTTTGACATGATTTATCAAGTTTGTAAATGTGTATTTTGACATGGTTATATTAAAAAAATACAGTTTTTTTGTGCTTCACAACGCAACACATTTAAATTATTTATCCCGCGGGTTGGATTAAACACGCCAGTGGGCCGTATTTTGACCACGGGTTGTAATTTGACCATCCCCACACTATAATCAATTAATGACGATCTATTGGCTTTATTGAATCTCATGGAGGACAATTACTGTAATAAAAGTAAACATGACATATTTGGACACTTTAAGCTTACGTTTACAATTTGTGTACACTATAACAAATTAATGATGATCTATTGGTTTCATCCTTTTAAGTTCACCTTTCATAATCAAGAGTGGTATAGCTGTGTATGGTATCTTTGAAATGTATGTAGTTACATATTTATTTAAAGCAAAGTCTAGTATTTCTCTGTATGTACTTCTATTTACATTCCCTGTAAAATTAACATATTTGTCATATTAATAAATATAATGTAACTTTTTACTTTCTTATACAAAGAAAGAATATTGTAATTAAGACTATTTTAAACCTCAATACTATGATGGATCTTAACATTTTAATATGCGTCCTAATGTAAAAATGTAGACTTAAATCTTATCTGTCCCTCTGCTTATAATGTATTTACCTGACAATACAACCTAAACGGTTTGATGTATTTAGTTCAGATTTGATAAAAAGATGTTATATTATGTTCAAAACTGGATGCTAAGCCATCAATTTGATTTCATCTATAAATTCAAAGGTAGTTAGTTTACAAATAACAGATTTTTTATTATTTTTTTCCTAAATGGATTTAGTGCTTTAGTTGAAATTTAATGTATAACAAGTGCTGTAAATGATAAATAGAACTTTATACTTTTTATCGAAGAAAATTGATTCAAGATTATTTGAATGTTTTATTTTAATTTTAATTTTCTGAAAAATGCTATTTATAGTTTGGTTCAAAATGTCTCTCTAAAGAGTGGTATATGCTGTAAGCAATATTGTTTACTTTTTTACAAGAAAAAGTGCGTTTGAGAGTAGATTACCAAGTACTTCTTTGAGAACATTTGATATATATATGAAGCTACTACAACCCTAGCAAGCCGCTAATGTAAAATATTTTACTTGAATAAAAAACTGACCAAGGCCACAGGCTGGAAACCATAATGGATATATATATATGAGAGCGTATATACGATTTAATCGTACCATTTATTATATTCAGTAAGTTTTCAACTGATGGAAAAGGGCAAAGTAACGGTGAACGTACTATCCCAGTAAATCTCATGAAATTCCAACTAAACCTTTTTTTTAGATACATATCTTGTATCACTCTTGGTAGTCGTAAAACAACCTATTGATTCCTGTCTGATAAAATCGGTGGGACAGAAACTCGTCAGACTAGGAAGATGGTGGAAATCCACTGAAGTTCTCCGCATTTCTCCGAGCCCGTCGTGGCTGAACATGATTTACCTCTGGATCAGAAATAAACCCACCAATTCTAGGTGAAAGGGTGTTCGTGTTTGACCCCACTAAAGACCTTATACACGAATTCCTGTAGTCGGTAGATGATTAACTAATGCTTTTTTAAAAGGACCAGCCCCACAAATTGTCGTCCCAGTACTTAATGCTCCTATTATTGACAGTAACTTAATATTGGCCCCAGTAATTTGACGTTCCCATTCTTGACTGCAGTAGGCCTATTGGCTCCGCAATGTAAGGTTCTCACTCTTGACGATAGTATTAGACAGTTCTTAGGGACTTAATGCTCTCATTCTTGAGGATAATATTGGCCCCACCCATTATGGTGGTCACATGATCTAAGGTACTTATCTCACAGTAGACTAGAACAACCATGACCGGGATATTGAGGTTCGAATCTCGGTCAGATGTAATGAGGTTGGATTGTCCAAAATTGGTTTTCCACACTCCATCAACACCAATGCTGGTAAGCCTCCTATCAATATAACCTTCTCCATCCCTAAAACGACTCGCGTAATTAGTACATAAGCGTACTAACTGAACAGGTAGTAAAACGTGGTGCTAAGTTAAATTTTAAAATATATAATACATTGGCCCCAGTACTTTATGTTCCCATTCTTGACAAATTTTTTTATTGAATGGCACATATGACTGGGAGGTACATGACATCCAGTTTCGGTGATATGTAGACGATCAGCTGCTCTGGTGGCACAGAGCGTTGGACAGGATAGGAGATGTTTACACGTCGTAGCCGCAATGAGATGATGTGATGATGGTTATTAAGAAGTTTTGGAGCCGGGGTGAGTCTTAACCTAACTTAAGCTAAATTAACCAATCCCTGGTGACCGTTGGGATCCTTCCTATTGAGGTAAGATTACCCAGATTACCAGCCGGGAATCAAACCCGCGACCCCTAGGCTTGTAGCTAAGGACACTGAGCACTACACCATGGTGCCGTTTATTCTTAACGATAATGTTGACCGATATTAAGTTTATATTTTTGTACGGATATTTGTGGTTGGGTCAGAGTAACTAATTAAATCGCAAAATACAAATTCAACCACAATAAATCTTAAACAGTAGGCCTATTCTTTTGGCCCCAGCTATAATAATACATTTGCTCAAGATATACATTATGAATTCGGCCTCATAAACCAACACATCTTTATTTCCCATTTTACACAAACTTGTGACTTTCAGCATTGTAGGTTTATGTATGACTCAAAGTGGGAGAGATAAAAAGGGTAAGCAACATCTAGGGTATCACTTCGACAACCTACTTTCCCAACCACTCTTATGAGGACGGAATTCGTATGAAATATTTATTATAATAAAATAATGTTACGGAGTATCGCACAGACTATCTCTCTCTTTTATCGTAAGATAGAGACATTTACTAAAAAATTATAAGGTTTGTGAGATGAAATATTTTGCATTGTATGAATACTCCACCAAAGATCATAAATGAAATAATACACTGTTACAAAAACAGTGAGAAAAGCTGAACATATATATATATATATATATATATAATAACAATCAATTTTCACAAATTTAAAAATCTTAACTTTTTTTATATATTAGCTTATAGTTCAGAAACTATTTATTTAAAATATATATTTTATTTAAAGTTTTTAATTGTATTAGCACTAAAACTTTACAGCGTTAAGTTATTTCACATCTCAAATAGTTGCAGAGATGTGATCAAAATTGTAAATTTTCGCTTTGGTAAAGTAATCCAAAAGTCATTTTCGTGGTAAAATGAGAATTTATATTTTATTTATAGTTTTAAACTGTGACTAGGTACACAATTTAACCAAAATCATTGGAGCAGACTTTGAGAAAATTGATTTTTTCCTCTTTTTTCCCTTCAGTAAAATACCCTTAATTTTAGGGTTAGATATCTAATTAAAATAACTTCTTAGGGAAATTTTATGAAAAGCCTAGATACCAACTTTTAGCCCTATTGGTAACTAATGTGTTCTGCTCCATTCCAATAAAGACAGACGGACAGATAGATGGCATCAACAAAAACATTTTTTTCGGCTAAGGGGAGGTTATTTATCAAAATCTCAATTTTAATTTTTTTGATAATCACAATATTTCTCTCTCCTATGTGTCAACAGACTTAAAAATAAAATGAGTTTAAATTGAACAAAATTAAATATTTTCATATAAAATACTTCCACTCGTATTAGTACTACTCCTTTGGGCTAGCCACATTTAATCAAAACAACGAGTTAGCATGGGTGAGTTATAATTGAGAGGAAATGCACCCGCACTTGCTTGGAAGGAGATTGAGAAATAATTTGGTGATAATCACTCTCAACACACCCGGTTATGATCCTAAGCCCCAATGCCCAAATCTCAATGCTTTTCTAGAAGATCATTCACATGATTTATTGTCTTCATCTGTAACTAATCACTGCATTCCCATGTAAAATTTTGATTAATAGCTCAATTAACACTCATCTGTGGTCACAGGAATTAAACGCCAATGTCTTTTAGACAGTGTTGTGTTAGTAGGAAGGTCAGGGCTTGGATCCAAGCCGGGTATACTGAGGGTGGTTTTTCATGAATGGTTCACCCACTCTCCCTCTAGAGCAAATATGAGCACATTTCATAAAAATCGTATCTCTCATATCCACATTATAAGTGTAATTAAAAGAGTTTATCCCCTTACAAATAGTAATGTATGGTATAAAAAATATATACTAGCTGTAAATATACCCTGAGGTTATTTTGGATTGTAAAGTCATCTCTTTTGTTGAAACAAGGGGAAAAAAAAATATTTAAGAACGAGTTTATTTCTCGGATAGTGCTGATTCATATGAACTTTAAGTAGTCCCAATCATCGTGTTGTGTTTTGTTTTTTAGAGTCAACTATTTCTTGTTTCTCATATAACTGGTTGACATTCTTCAGTTAAACGTTACATTAGGTATGAGCAGTTGTGTTTTATTGTAAAAAAAAATGTTAATTGCACAAGCAAACTATACGAAACTACGTTATCGGTAAGTTTTTATTCCCATTATGACTCTGGAGTGGTTTTGATATTTTCGCTCTATTCAGACCTATCTAGCAAAAATAAATTATTGTGATTTAAGAGAGAAACATCTGAATTATGCTTCTCTCTCTCTCTCCCTCTCTCTTTCTCTCTCTCTCTATATATACATATGTATATGTATTTACATTTTTTATTAGGTTGACTATTATAAGTTTTATTAAATCGAGTACCGCAATGTCCGAGATACAGTAGGCTCGTGACTATCCGGCCTGATGTTATGATCGGCTGGTCCGGATTGAAAAAAAAAGCCAAATAAGCCGGATCTTGAGGGTGAATCATTTTTTTGTGCAGTCAACACAATGTGTGATAAGTGTATATTAGTAGCGTTTCATAACATATTTAAATTTGTGTTTATCGAGTTTTCATATTTTTCAAACAAAGATTTAAATGTGAATTTTACCTAAATATAAGAGAAAGGTTATATACAGCGTTTAAAACAACATTCTGTGCGTGTATTTTGGGAAGAGGCGCATATTTTTGAGACGCTTACGATTGTAAAGTACTGTACAATGTTAAAATCAACAGTTTTATACACTCGACTCGCTTTGCTCTTTGGGGGATCCGCCCCCAAAACCCCCACTGAACTTTCTTTGCAAGTGGCCGTAAACTAATGTAATTCCAGCGTTGTTTTGAACGTAACAACTTAAAGTTACAGGTATTGTGTTGTATATACCACACCAACTTTAAAGTTGCTCCACAATTTTGATTTTTTTTCAGGGTTAAAAATTAACATTTTTAACTTTTTGAAATTTTCTCGTCGATTACAAGCTAGAAGCTTAAAGTTTGCCAAATTTCAAGTTTCTAGCTTATCTAGAAGTGGGTAGACATTAATGTCAGTGAGTGAATGAGTGAGTGAGTGAGTCAGCGATGTGGCTTTATAGTAGTCTAATTAGTGGATCCAAATTACTGTAGTAGGCCTATAATACAGTACTGTTATTACATGGGAGCCCTGGTACGTAGAGTTGGATAATCGGGCCCCGGATAGTTGAGAGCCTAGGTAGTTAAGACTGCTATCATCTGATATAATTTATAATTCGCATGCGCCTACATTAGGTTTTTTTTAGCACCCCGTCTGATCATCGGTTCAGGTTTTACGGATATATTACTAATTACACAAGTGAGCTAGGGATTAAAAAGTTTAAATATAAAGGAAGTGTACCCGGATTTGCGTGGAGGGGTAGTGGAAAACTATGTTGGAAAAGACCCTCCGTAAATCCAACCGGGATTTGAATCCGGACCTCCCTGTCATCAGTGGTCTAGTCTAACACGAGGGTAGCGCCTTTGACCAGGCGACCGCTGAATCAGGTTTAATTACATTAATATATGTTAATTTTAATAATCTTAATTTCAGATAGTCAATATTTAAAATTTAAAGATTAGGTCTACACCTGTCATCGTCATGCATACAACTTATGTGCACAGAATGTCACGTGATCTAAGGTGTAGAGCTCACAACAATACTGGGTCTCCCGTTGTGAAGAGGACAAGATTTGTATCTAGTCGAGGGTACCTTAAGGGGTGTTTTTCAACATTTGATTTATTCCAATGGCCCTCTCCATCTTCTTCTCTAAGTCATAAAGAGGTGCACGTTTTCTAAAACTACCCTCCTCCTCCCTATCTCTTCATATTAAATATTTAATAACAAGCGGAATGAAAGTACTAGTGGAACAGAACCCAAAACTTCACAACCCCTGAACCAATCTGAGCAATCTAATATCACATGGCTCCCCTCTACCACCAGTAGTAATTTAATTTCATTTAATTAGAAAATATGATGCAATGATCAGACACATGGCATTGCTTAGATTGAAATAAGACTCGATACATGAAATAATAAAAGTTTCCTTCCAAGAATAATCCTGCATTTCCTCACCCCCTTTTAAGAAACTATTAGGGTATATGTATCTTAGAAAAAAATCCATACTTTCGATAACTGTATGTAAACACTTTTACCCTGTCCACAAACAATAATTTTTGACGGTTTTTTATCTTTCAGGCCAGTGCTGCAACCGAGCAATAATTATTGGAACCAATAGGATTGTTTCAAGAAAGCATGCTTTGACCAAGAAAATGACCAATGAAAGATTAATCTATTTATATAAATTATTAAAATGATTATCACCCGCAATGGTGGTAGCTCAAGATACAGTCGTCAGACTCGTCTGGTTTGACAAACCGGTGATTGGTAGGTCAAGGTTAGAATCCCGTTTAGGTGTAACTATGTGTCTTCCTCCTAAGGGTTAATATCTCTATCGCCACGCCTATGAAGTAGTTTCATCCTAATTAAATCGTTCTCATATTAATTATTTTAAAATATGCCATATTGTTTCAAAATGTACTTTAATTTTTATATATAAATCATTTTTAGAAGTAAATTTTAAAGTAATTAATTTGTAACATTAACTACTCACAAAACTAGGATAAAAACAATTACCAACTCTGTTAGGTTTTCCAAGCCTTTGTGCCAAATCTCCCAGGTTTTTTAAGCCAGAGTGCCAAATCTACTAGCTCAAACTTGTCCTGGTACCAACTTTTCTAGGTATTATAAGCCTCAAAGTCAAATCTTCTAGCTCAAACATGTCCTCGTACCAGTTTTATTATGTATTTCAATCCTCAGAACTAGAATTTCTAGCCCAAACGAGTATTCGTACCAACTCTCCTAGGTATTTAAAGCCTTTGTGCCAGATCTACCAGCTCAAACATGTCCTCTTATCAACTCTCCTATGTTTTACAAGCCTCAGAGTAAAATATCCTAGCTCAAACATGTACTCGTACCAACTCTTCTAGGTATTCCAAGCCTCAGAGTCAAACCTCCTAGCTCAAACATGTCTTCTTACCAGCTCTACTAGGTTTTCCAAGCCTCAGAGTCAAATCTTTTAGCTCAAACATGTCCTCTTACCAGCTTTACTAGGTTTTCCAAGCCTCAGAGTCAAATCTTTTAGCTCAAACATAACCTAGTACCAACTATCTTAGGTTGTCCTAGCTTCAATGAAAATTTCTTAGTTCAAACATGTCCTAGCTGTTCCAAGCCTCAGAGCTAAACTTACTAGCTTAAACATATCTTCCTACCAACTCTCCTAGGTATTCCAAGCCTCAGTGCCAACTTTCCTAGCTCAAACATTTCTCCGTACCAACTCTACTATTTCGATTAAAACGGGGGCTACGTCAAATTAACCCATGACTCGCGCTCTATAGCTCCTACAACTGTGAATGGTAACCCTGTTAGTCCATAATGACAAGCGAACTGTTAATCCAATACCCAACATACAGCTAGACATTAGAATGTTAGTGCAATATACCTTACTATTGTTCTCCACGTACCAACCAGGCTAGCACAATATTTACACTTTAGAAATAAGGATGAGAAAGGTTTAATTTATAAGAAATGTACACTCATTTTTGTGGTGGAGGAGGATTAGGAAACCATTTAGGTAAAACTACCTTTATCACACTTGACCGGGATCCGAACACTGACTTATCAATCACTGGCTAAGCTAAACAAACAAATTTTACGCCATAGCCCACACCGATACATGTAGGTGGTATTTGTTTTGCGTCTTTTATTTAATTCAAATTGAGCTTAAAGAAGGATATACTGGCAGTGAAATCCTGCCAATACATTATGATTTAATTAGGAAATAAACTTTTTAATAATTTAAAAGTTACTGAGACAGCTTTCATAGATGTATACGTGAAGTCATTTGATTAAAAAAATGGTCAACTTTCATTTGTTAATATAAATACCTATTATATATAGACTAACAAACTGAGTGAAGCGAGCTTCTGTTTTGTCTTGACCATTTGGCATTGTGTTTGTCTTTCTTAACCTTTATGAGATAATTGCCGAATGCGTGGACGAAATTTAACCAAATCTAACGGGAATATTCTTTTAGCCTAGGCCAAACAAGTGTGCAAGTAATTTTTAGTTTTGGTTACCTGTTCGTTTAATTATAGCGGGCACTTAAATATCTGCAAGTCAATTAAAATAACTGCCAAATGCGTTGACCAATTCAAACGAAATTTGGGAGGAATATTCTTTGAATATAGACGGGAAGATTTATCTAGGGCCTATATAATTTTCGAATCTGGCTATACGTTTCAGTATGGCAGCCTCTCAAAAAGTTTTTTGTTAAGTAGCTTACTTAGAATGATTATATTTTATAATAATTATAAGGCCATACTTCGAGTATCTATGGAGTATTTAATTATATATATAATATATTAAGACTGCTATATTAATCAACGTGAACAACGTTTATCATGGCCGTAGCCAGGGGAGGGATTTGGGGGTTCAAATCCCCGCCGAAATTCTATGAACAAAATATATACGGCTTTATTTATGGTTCAAACAATATCAAAATTAAGATAAAAATACAGATAAGGGGGCTGTGTTACCCTAAAAAGCACTTCATAGAGCTTCTAGAGATGTTTAATAGTTACAAATTGTCTTAGCCTTCGACAGTTAGGGGGTAATGTTGCCATAAAAAACACCAGATAGCTTCTAGAACTGTTTATCCATTAGCATTTCTTCTAGCTTCCAGCAAACCGCCCCTGAAATTATTGGCTGGCTACGGCCTTGACGTTTATTATATGTGAATAATATTTACTATTGAGTAAAGTATTAATTTGTTTTATTGTCTACCTTGATAACCAAGGAAAAATGATAGAAAATAGGTCTTTAAATCCAGTGAGGAATGTTTAGACGGTACTACATTTAAGAAAATGACACAATTCATTAAATGATCTTATATATCATTTCATGAATGGAGGACGTGAGATCTACTGTTCACAGAGTCAATAGTAATACAGTAAATCAATGTTTACAGCAAAAAAAAAGTTAGTTTTTTCTCAAATCTACTCCATACTAGAACTCTACTATTGTTGATAGAGTTTGAAATGTATAGCGAGGGTTGAACTTTCACTCATTCCTAGTATTATCACTTGCAACATAAATTAATTTCAGCACAAACAAAACACGTCATGACAACCGATCTCGATGTCTTATCCAAAATTCCGAACGTCTTCATAGTCTCGCAATCATAACTCATTATTGTAACACAGTTTCATTCAGATGACTGATGAAAATGAAAGCCGAGACAATACGCTTTTATTAGTTGTTTTTTGTATGTATCTACATATATTTGACAAGGAGATAAGGTGCTATGTAACAGGGTACTATAACATCCATTCTCTTCCATTAACGATCCTATTGTTTTCCTCCGTCTGCCCATGAACTGTCAAAGGTGGAAACACATCAACTGTTGAGATACGGAGTTAGGTGAGAAATTTTAACCTATTTATAACTCAGGATTAAATTGGCCTAAGAAGCTCTATTACAAATATTTATACGTTTTGATTTAATATATACCAAATAATTGATTTAGTCTTTTCACGACAATTTTGAACTTTTATGGCAGTTGAAAAAGATAAAAAGAAAAGTTTTGAATTCATCCTTCTTAAGATTATATCTTGCAACTTTGAAAAATGATAAAATTATATTTTGTCAAATTGATAGAACCCGTTTAATAATAATAATAATAATAATAATAATAATAATAATAATAATAAGAAGAAGAATAATATTAATAAGAATAATAATAATATTTAGCACCGCGTCTTACTACCTGTTCGGGCTATACGCTTAAGTACTAATTGCGCTAATGGATTAGGAATTGGGAGGGCTGAATTTAGAGGAAGTGAACCCACATTTGCGTGGAGAAAGAGTGAAAAACCATTTAGGAAAAACCACCCCCAGTTCACCTGACTGAGATTTGAACCTCGATCTTCCCGTCCTCGGCGGTAGAGCTCAGCCCGACTAGCGTGTTAGCCAACTACACCACCAAGGTGGGTAAAACCCGTTTAAGAGGGGGATGAATACGGAACGACTTTTAAGTAACTTTTGAATTGTGAAAAAAGGCTTAAGCTAACATGAGTTAGTGAAGGATGGTAATGAGTTTGAGGCCTAGTCCATGTGCTCCTTAACTTCACATACTTATCATTCTTAATGTTCTTAGATTATTATTATTATTATTATTATTATTATTATTATTATTATTAATATTAGCACCACTTCTTACTACCCGTTCGGGTTATACGCACTTACGCTAATGTGTAATGGTAGGGTGATTGTGAGATGAAATGGAGGACCTACAGTTTAACGTGGATCCGAACCACGGTGGAGGCCTGGCATTCCTCACATTCACAAGTGGTGATTAATACACGTCTTGTCAGAGGTGAGGTAAGAGTTTGGCAATCAGATAGATCTGTGACGGAACCGAGGATTGAACCCCGGACCCCCAGCACAGAAGTATGACACCTTACCCCTAGACCGCCACGTCACCGACTTAATGTTCTTAGAGTCCTTCAACTATTGCTCACACATTCCATTCGTGTCCTTAATCACGTGATGTCTTGTCGTCTAACGGGAGGGTTCAATAATAACGTGTCTACTCAAATTTATTGAAAGAAAATAGTTTCACCCAATTATTTTATTTAATCATTATCTTAAATCTATTATTACCCACTTCTGAAATCCCGTGGGCTAAACGTCAAAGTAATCTAGTCTTGTTTTATGGTGATGGATAAGTCGGAGTTTGAATCCCGGATGAGTGTGTAAAGTTTTTTTCATGATGATTTCCTACTCTTTCTCCACGAAAATGTGAGTATACTTCGTCTAAAATACATTCTTAATCCACACCCTATTTTTATGGTTAAATTTAGATAGACTTGATGAGTAATAAACTACAGTGGAAAAACAATATTAATTTTATCACTGTTTATTATAAATTGAGCTAAAGGTAATAAATACCCAGTCATTAAAGAGCTAAAGAAATTGCTATTAAGGTAGCTAAGTTAGAATGCAAGACTTATATAAAATAGCAACCAATTTCTTTTCTGTTATTTATTCATTCCTTCTGATGTCCTCTAGATGTACCTTTATTTGTTTTCCAGTATTATTCCTTCTTAATCATGATGGATCTTAAAGCTGAACCAACTTCCACAGACTCTTATAAAGTATAAATTAAGAGCTTGGAACTTTGAGTATAAAAAATGATTGGACTAGCCTTAAGGTTTCCTGGATCGATGAAAGGATGAACCGTTTAGAGAAATATTGTTTTAAATTTAGGTCATGTCTCTGGTCCATAGTGAAATTGTTGGTTCATGTGGAATAACTGAATGCTACTTGCGTAGGTGGCTGCGAGATCTAACGCGCTACCCTCGCAGTAGACTAGACTGAGGTTCAAATTTCGGTCGGATGTATTAAGGATAGTTTTTCCAAAATAGTTTTCCACTTTCCCTCCACACAAATGTGGGTACACTTCATCTAAATATAGGCTTCCTAATCCCTAAAACTATTTTCATAGTTAGTACATGAACGTAAAACACGAATGTATAATAAGAAGTGGCGCTAAAAAAATCTAAGTTGTACGTATTGGGATAATTCAAAACAAAACAATTTGAAAGATTTTTTTATAGAAATCTATATTTTATTTAAATATTCACAAAAAATATATATTTTCTATTCAAGATCTTACAAGAGTGATTTCGTTTGGCTAATATTTCACATTTTAAATGTTCAAAATAACAAATGGTTAAACTTCATTTGTATGACCTCTCTGGGTGTCAGAGGAAATCGTCAAAGACTTTGTGTATCAGGTCTTCAGTTATGGTTGCGACTTTTGGAGATGGTATCATAAAAAAATACAGGTACTTTACTCATTTGTAGTACCGGAAGTATCGGATTAATAGTAGTATGTATCGTTATCAATATAATAAGCAGGATTTTTTCTAGTAAAATACACACGTGATATAGCATCGCTTTCCACATATGAAGAAGAGTTGCAGGAAATGATGGACAAGCTCGTGGAGACAAGGAGGAGAAATGGTATGCTGATAAACATTCAGAATTCAAGTGTGATGGGGATTTAAGAAATTAAGAGCCACTGAAAATCAAAATTGGAAGCCAGGATTTGGAAAGAATAGAACAATTCTAGTAGGCCTACTTGGAAAGTATACTGACAAAAATATTGCCGATTGCACCAAGGAAACTAGGTCGAGAATCGCCTTGGCCAAGGAAGCTTTCAACAAGTAGATGTTACTCCTGAGCATACATTTGAGCTTGGAACTGAGAAAGAAACTGATGAAATGCAAAATTTGGAGCAGTTCGTTGTATGAATCAAAAACTTAGACTCTCAGGAATATGGAAAATAAATAATTTAAGAGCTTTGAAATGTCGTGCTGAGGAAGACTTGAGAATATCAGGTAGACGAACAAGGTGACAAATGAAGACGTCCTTAGAAGAGTGGGTGAAAAGAGAACAGTTCTGGATCTGATTCTTCGGTACAAAACAAAGTGTATCATACACATCCTTAGAAGGAACTGTCTTTTGCACGACGTCATAGAAGGAAGGTTGAAGAAAGAAGGAGCTTAGGAAGAAAGAGGATTAAAATACTGGATAATTTGAAACAAGGAAGAAAATTCTGGAAGCTGTAGGAGGAGGCAGATTAGAGGCGAATTGGTGGTCAAAGTTCGCTGACAAAAGGAATAGACCTGCCTCGAGACATAACACCTAATAATTCATCAACTAGCGTTTTAATGTACAAGAATTTTGAATAATCTTTCTTCTTTATTTATATATTTAATAATTGATCGTTACAGCGATGGCCACAGATTATTACTCAAAAATAATTTCAGAACATTCTTTTGAGAAAATTTATATAAAATGAGGCTTCTCTCGACCTTATTGTTGAAGGTTTACTCTTCAAACTTTATATAGATTAATATGTTTTAAGCTTTCGGTGTTTAATTTTTAGCAAAACGTATATTTTCCTCCTTTCACACCACGATGAAAATTTTAAAACGATCCTTTTCACTTAATTAGGAATTGTTTTATTAAAAAGATAAATATTTTTATCAAGATACAATCTTACACTGATCAGGGTTTCAATTGTGATATAAACCAAGAATAAATGTACAAATGAGCCACAACGCACATACCAGAAAAGCTGGAAATTCTCTAGAAAAACTCTATTTTAGTTGAAAACTACTATTTTTTCCGACATATAGGCCTCCTAGCAATTAAAATGAGTGTTTGTCAAATTAGATTATTCCATTTTCTCGTAATTTCAACTACTGGAAATGGGCTTATGAAATGATATATATGTAAGTTTTTTTACCTATTCTTTTTTAATCTATATTGAATCACTAAATGTAATAATGATATAATCACAGCCTTGTACTATATTTCCTAGCCATTTTGCTATAATCCAATTATTAGCAAAGCAGCGAGAGAATTTCTTCCTATTTTCGGAGTTTGGGCTTATAAAAGATAGCATTACTAAGTCAAATGCATTAATGATTTTAAAAAATACTTCTATTTCTTTTGATAGCTATCCAGTACTGAGGTTTGAGTATTCATGAGAATAAATCTATCACGTAAAATGTATTGGCATCGAAAGAAAAATACATAAATTATCATTTTAGTAAAATTTAATACTTAAACCACATCCCTAAAAACGACCTTTTATGTATCCAAATAAGAAATTATCCAGCACTGATTAATCCTGATAGAGATATGGACATTGTTCATTTTAACCAGAAACAAGTCCCGTTGGAAACAATACTCTTCCCAGACCTACCTGCACCAAATTTGTTTTTATGGGGATATCTAAATGGTCATATGTACGACATTCATTCCAAACTTAGCTGAGGACTTTAAAAAGTGCATTGAAGAAAAAATTCCAACAACTACAGTGTTGTGCAAATTAATGGAAACATTGCACTGGGAAGGGAAATTTCGGTTAGCTTCAGTTAGGTTGGTCACACAGCAAACGGCCATTTTTGTCAGTTATTACCCAGAAGGCTATGCTAACAGATGCTTATTGTTTTACCATAAGGTTGTGTGTCCATTGTTTGTAAATAAAATAATCTCAGCCTAATTTAAAATAATTCAAAGTGTTTCCATTAATTTGCACAACAATGTACTTGGGACCTGATTCTAAAAGACATGAAGTCATGAATTATCTCACTGGAGGCCATAAAGAATGGTTTGAAATGGAGGGGAGCCATTGGCTACTTTAAATATTCATAATATAAAATATAAACTGAAACAAATCAATCCCTCAAATATCTTGGGTACGATTATGTATTTACTTATGGGTATTTATAGTAAAATGTCACCCTCACTAAAAATAAAATCCACGTATTGTTTATGCTAGACCCTACATAAGACAAATGGTGACCTCTTTAAATTTATAGTTACCATATTTTTTAATTTATTGTTGCCATATTTTGATTAATTAAATATTTCAAATCTCAATTTTAAGACATTTCCGTTGGCTAGCATTATTCTAGCACTATTCAGTGGAGTGGTAAACAAAATCAGTTTAAGTTGCGTCTGCAAATTAACCTCAATTCCGATACATTAGATCAGTCAGTATCGTATCTGTCTACTGAGCTAAGAGTCTCGAATTTGATTCCTGGCATGGCAGAGAAAATTATCATTGGTGAAATGCAAGTTTCCTCTTGCACAGTGATGAATTAATGGCCGGGAGCTATAGAGAATGTTTATTATTATAGATTAATACAATACAATCCAATACCATACAATACAGATGACAGATTATTACAATTTACATTTTAATTTCAAGCATAGAGATATTCATTATCATTAATATTCTAGAGGCATTACAGAAATTCTGGTTAATGCGCCTCTTAATGTGTGTATAGAATATAGAGCTGAAGGTGTAAAATTGTAGATAAACAAGGTAAAAATATATAAATAACTTAACTAATGATAGGCTGTTTCATAAAATAAACTGTTTACTATATAAATAAGGCGTTAATCTGACACAATGAGTATTTTTATTTGAAGATTATTGTTTCACCTAGACTAGAATATTATTTTGTAACTAGATGATAGTATTAAAAAAATGTGTAGTCGAATATTACAAAATCATAAGGATCTTCTTGTGTTGTTATTTCTATTAATACTATTAAAACGATTAGTATTATTATTTCTATTACTATAAGTACCAATACTAATAGTAATCCTAATAGCTCACTTCTTGATCGTCTTGATGTTCTGTTTGTTCTAGATTTAAGCTAGTTTTATTCAGAAATTCTACGCTAAATAACTCAAATAAATGACAAAAATATTCTTATCACTCAGTAAAACATTATTTAGCCAGGTATAAACAAAAACGCATCTAAATGAAAGGTACATGTGGCATAACCTTTGTATGATAGTCAAATTGTGACATAATGGGTCATAACTTAACACATGTATAGTTTTTAACAAGCTCTGCTTAACCTTGAAGCACTTCACAAAACACCACTGCAACTCAGAAAGTCCAATATTAAGTCAATTTAAAGCTATATATTCGTGAGAAACATTTAAAACTGTGAATTAAAAGTGTAGAGATATCTGAGACATAGCACACTTTAACTTTAAAAAAAATACAAAGTGATCACTAAGTGGATTTGATTCCTAATGCTCGAGCAGATAAAAAAATAGTGTGTCCTGCCAATTAGAGTACTTACGCCTTTCACGTCCTGTCCTTTCATCCAGTCACCTACATGACCGGCTTCTCACTAATATGAGACCAGTTTTTGTACACCAAGATCTCTTATAAGTGGGTGTTTTAACAAATGTTTGATCAGGCAGGAAGAGTTGTAAAACCATAATCATGTTTCCGTACTCAGAATGTTCTGGGGTGACTATGTGAAGTTAATACCAGATGTTTCTCAGATTTCATTCAAATGAAAATAAATACTCGACTTCCGGTTAGAACACTGAATTGTTTATGTACTTGTATTTAAGAGCCCTTAAGATTATTTACAATTGATTCTGCATATCATATACTTATATTATTTTTAATATTATTTTAAACATTGGGGGAAAAAAAGGTCATCAACCTCAGTTAAAAATTCCCAAAATTTTACTTAAAAATCTATATATTTAAATAAAGTTATATGAGCCCTAGCCATATCTGTGAGTGAGAGGAATAAAACGTTAATCTCATCGAGTACAGTTTGTCAGTGACGGGAAAGTGGGGAATTTAATGCCATTTGAGGTTAATGAAGATTTATTTTGTCTAGATGGTATTTCATTCTAGCTTTACATGAATTTAGTTAAATTTCCCTTAATATTTGCCCTCTTCATCCCTATCCTAGTAGTGTAAATGTAGTCGGGATTGATGCAATTTCAAAATTATAATTCAAGCTAAAATAAAATATTTAGACTTTATAAATTATATTTTAGCTTAAATATTATGTTTAGCATATAAAATGTAGATTATTTAACAGAAATTTTTGGTATTAAGTCTGAAAAAGACAACTTGTGTATGATTATTAAATACAATATTATCCTTTGACTTTTCAGTATGATTTAGCTTTTTAGCCCTTAAACGTTACGTGGAATGATTGAGAGTTTATTTGTTACTATATTTAACACTAGTGATTTTTTTTTACCAAGGACTCATTTTTAATAATTTCAAGAAAAACACAACAAACACCTTCATTGTTAAATTACCTTTTTTTTTTAGTTAAGAGTAAATTCACAACTTTAAATTGATTACCCTCCTAGAAAATGTAGCAGAACTTACATTTAATAAGTTTATGCTCTGTCAACTTAACTAAGGTGTTAAAATAGTCAGAGCAGATTTATTTCTGCAGATAGAATTTGGACCCTCCTCTTCCAACTTAAAGTACATTTTAATACCTTACATAAGCATGTAATCCCTGGAAGCATGCTGGATGGATAAATCAGTAATATAATAGTGTGACATGGATCACAACTTTTAAGTTATAGACATGAGAACGATACTTGGCTAAGTGAATCGAACTTGGATACATTTATATTTGCGTGCTAATGATCTATAATCCATGATCAGATTAGAACCGTGCTTAGAGGATATTCTTATATCATATGATAAAGAGCCTGGGTAGTTCAAAGGCTAAAACAACGGTCGAATATGAAGCCCAGTATTATCGGAGGTCAACGCATTCGATTCTTAGGTGCCCTTGTCAAATAAAAAAAAATTATATATTATTATTATGGATGTTAATATGCTCTTTCTTAACAAATTGAATAAATCAAAACCCAACTTACAAGCTAAACTAAATTGAAACTAGACGCACTATTTACTCCCAGTCCCCCTGTCATTTTTTCATCCCTGTGAAAATGGAACGCTATAATTTTACCAATAGTAACTTATTCTAGCGGGTCAATAATCGAGCCCAGAATCCCTACATAACTAGGTTTAAACTCTACTAACTGATCTAGGGAGTTAAACTACAATTAAGTAGAGTATTTTTAAAAAAAAGATCCCATCGGAGATGGAAAAACAAATTTATATTTTTTCTTAATATTCACTAGATTACTTCCCTTCTGGGCTGTCTGAAATATACATTAATAAATTTGAGCATGCAAGTTGAAGAAATTAATATTTTTAAAAGAAACTACCACTGACCCAGTCGATCAAAACGTGGTCGATGGCTTAAAACAGTGTTGTACAACCTTTCATGACCCACAAACCAATTTGCATAATCCAGCAAACATAACGGGCCGCCAGAAAAATAAACAGGTAAATTAGTGGTAATAAACAAGGTACACTATTAATAAAACAAATTATAAACCGGATAGAAGTATAATAATATTGTAATAGCTATTCCAATATGAGTTAATTAGTGAAATAAATCAGCCTTTTTTTTTTTTCGTGGAACAAGTTTTTTGATAATGAAAATAAGGGTTACGCCTTTTTTTACTGTAAAANAACAAGTTTTTTGATAATGAAAATAAGGGTTACGCCTTTTTTTACTGTAAAATTGTTGGAAAACATGTCGTGGCCCATAGGTCAGACCACACGGGGGGAGAAGTCTATTCTTTTACAAACTTAGTGCGAGTAATATTTAAAACCCACTGCCGAGGTTATGTGAATAGTTTTTGATCTGTTAAGATTTAAAAAAAAATTATATAGTAATTCAATATCCTGAAACTATTTTAGTCTATATACACTCCGTATCGTAAATCTAAGGTTCTTAGTTTGTTGACCGTATCTTATCTAATAAATTTGTATTATCTTAAACTTTCTCTCAAGTCCTGCAGCTATGAACAATATATCACTTGTATTTCCACATATCTACTTATCTCGTACTTTTAAAAGTAATTCTTAGACGCTTTTTTATTAAATAAAGGTTACCAATATCCCACTACAAATTTATGAGCACATTTACTAAGAAGAAAATCACTCCTAGACTTTCTTTCTGGTTGTGTGAAGGTTGGGGTCCGAATACTGTATGGGTATACTGAGATTAATTCTTCCTAAATCGTTATATTTTCTACAATCAAGAACAAGTGTGTACATTTCTTTTAAATCAAATCTTCCTCGTCCATACCACATAAGTGTAACTAGACGGATAGCCCGGACGGATAGTAGAATAGAGTAAAACAACAAACTGTCGCTTTTGTCATCGGGCCCACCAGGGCTCTAAAAGACCGTGTAAAATCCATTAATTATTATTTAAATCACATTCGCCCCTCTTCCACAGTAGACTAGCCCCAGCTATATCTTTGAGTGAAAGGGCTAAAAAGTTAATCTCATCCAGTACCGACATTTTAGAGCTGGCAGAAAAAAAAAGTGTAGAAAGTGGGTGTCCGATTTTATCTAGGAAGACCGTGGTTCAACTCTGACTGTCTACATTTTCACTAACATTTTAAAGTTATGTTATTTTTACATTATTTGGTTATGTTATAGTCGATGCGATTCTATTAAGTCTCCCATCTGCTCTCTTCTCATTCAAATTAAACAAATCCAAATCTTATATTGAACTGCATCACTAAAAAACGCTTTATTGTGTGTGATTTATTACAACCTATTATTTATTAATTTTTAAATTAAGAATTATATCAAACATATTGTTAACAGTTTAATAGAAAGAGTAGTGTTTAGGTTGTTTTGGTTCAAATTCACTATCGTGGATAAAGCGTGTGGTAACCGCCCCCAATATATCTTTGCCGGGACTCTTACCCAGGTTTCCCTGTCATCACTGACCTAGTGCAAAACTAATCTAACTCTCTAGGACAACTTAGCCCCTCTTGAGGGCAAATACTTATGTTCAATCCTTTAGTAACCAAAAATAAAAATTCAATAAATTATTATTTGGATGGAATTGGAATCAGGAGCAATATAACGCCCACCGGTTTACCCACTGATTTTATATCAAGTGCATATTGTCTAGGTTTTATAGTAGCTGGGACGTCCCGGCTAGAATCAAGGCTTGTTGTATTGATATTAGTTTATCCTTAACGATTTATCACTATTTACTCTCGCAAATGCCCGTATATTTCCTTTAACATTTAATTTCCTCTTCCGTTAATTAATGAATATCAACACACATATTTAAAATCATTCTAATTAAGGGGTTATCCGTATGGAGGATACGACAATTCAATTAATTTAGATTAGTTAAAAAATACTTGAACATGGGAATCGAATCCAGGATCATTGGCTTAGCACACCAAAGCTCTACATTGAGCTATCCAGGATTCATACTGTGCTTAGGTAACTATTCATTCCTTATTTAAGTCTGAGTCTGTGATGGACGTGCGTAAATCGTTAGCTACACATGAGTGATCAATTAAGATCATACGGATAGCCTGGGCTGGTAATAACACGCAGATCGCCTGGATGGACAGTAAGATATGGAACAGGCAAAGGAACCATCTAAAGTTTACTGAGGCAGTGTACACTTACCGCTGAGGTTGGAGTATTATAAAGCCTCAACGAACTCACTTCCTTCTTTAATTATTAATATTTTTTGTCATCCTCGCTCTTTTAACTCTAGAGATTCTTACGGGAGTAGGTATATTTGAGTGTTAAACGAGTTTCTACACTCCTCGTTTCTAAGTTTTAAGTCAGATGGTTCTACCTGTGCACAACCATAAATCTCCTCTCCATGAGTGAGTGGTTTAAAAAACCAGCGTCATGTTCAGAGAGTACTGGTTCAGTCACAAGCGGAGACTGCAATAAATTAGTATTTTTGTACCAGTAGGCCTATAGGTAGGCATGCAATCTAATAATTCAACCTCATGTGTTTTTTAATTACCGCGTCATACCACCTGTTTAGGTTACACATATATATGGTAATTACTCTAATAGGGTAGGGATGAGGAAGGAAGCATCTAAAAGAGGTAATCTGCCCTCATTTGCGTGGAAAGAGAGTGGAAATTCAATTAGTAAAAAATACTCATAGTAAACCCAGCTGGGATTCAAACCATTATCTCCCTGTCATCAGCAGACCAGTATAGAACGAGATTTAAACCTCATGTAGTCTGATATTCTGGTGGTAGAGGAGCACTGGGTTCTAACTCCGTCCGGGTGTTAATCATGGTAGTTTTTTTAAATGTTTTTCCACTCTCCCTGGAAGCAATTTAGAGTACATTTTATCTATATTATACCTTCCTAAGCTCTTTCTAAACAGAGTAAATATGCCTACATCTCAGAAGAGGGTCAAAATTTGTTAAAAAACCATGTAAAAAATTATATTTGTGTGAGTATATTCAACCATTTATTGTTGAGTTCTGTTAGGAATGACATTTTTTAAAATGAAAAGTATATTCTGGCGGTAAAAATCGATAAATTTTTATTATTATATTATTTGTGCTATTTTATAGGTATTGAAAATATCTAACAAAACAGACAGTTGCAGATAACTTGACCTGAGGAGTGAAATATGAAAGTAGGCTAGCTAAAGTGACTTGTTTAAATTTCAAATAGGGTTCTTCCTAAGAGAATCTTTCTATAGATAATAAAATTCCTAGTTCTTAGTGTATTCATACTGTGTTTCGAGACCTCTTCTAGGTTAAAATAGATTTAAGTAAAGTGCTTGTCTAGGAGGGTTTTTAGAAAGTGCTTGTTACTCTAAAAAATAGACTAGGGCAAATAATTATTGATACAACACCTCAATTAAAATATTTGACTGGTATTGTTGTTTACACTAGAAAATCCATGTTGCCTTTTCTAGGCCTTTTGGAGAGAGAGAGAGAGATGGTCTATCAGAACCTGGAACAGCAGCTCACCTAGTTTAGAATAATCTGATAATTACATTTTGACCTCACTTAGATTCAAATGACAAGAGGCAAACATTGTTTCCAAAGATAGGCAGCTTAACGTTTCCGACCACTGCTGACATGTTGGAATGTTTAGTTTATATTTCACCAGCACTTAAGAATCCTGAAATAATAGTGGCTGTGTCATGTTTATAGCTTAATAAATAGTGAGCTCAGAAATTTTGTTTCCTATATTTTAAGTGGTTTCTTTAAGTTCTCCAAAAGTAATTTGAAAACGAAATTACTTACAGATCACAACCTTTCCAATATTAATTACAAGTAGGAATACTACAGTGAACTATTGGTTATCCGTCTCTTTATCAACCGTCACGAATTCTCTTACGAAATATTTCAAAAGCTTCTTACACTGTTTTGTTTATATATACAGTGGAAAGTAAATATAGCTTTGATCTAAAAGTATTTTCATTTGGTGAAATTATATCAAACGTTTAAGGTTTCATTATGATAGAAGGGATATAAATAATTTCATCAACGTGGCTCAATCTCATAAATAGTTTTCTAATACCAGGTGCGAAAGTAATCAAAACAAAGACCACTTTATCTGTACCCAAGTTTATATAAGCTATTGAAATTGTTGTAATGGCATCTTAAGTCTGCATTGGGCTAATCTCATATTATTTACACTAATGATGAAGGTAACGTTTAAAGTGTACCCCCATTTACTTAAAGAGGGAATGTGAAATTATTTACTAAAATTAACTCAATAGACCCGGTAAGATTTTAATGTTAGCCTAATAAATCCTTGGAAAACAAGATAAAACAAGACTAACGTCTTTTTCACCTTGACCTACGGCGTCGTTATTTATTGTTTTGGTTTTCCACGTTTTCACTTTGATTTTCTCACATCCTACTCACACAAACGTGGGTGCATTGCTTCGTTACTCTCTAAATTCTCATTGCTTTGATTAATTTGTTAGTAGACTTGGTGTTGAGATTACTAATTAATTTAGAGTATATTTTTATAATTTTTATATCTGACAACTGGAACAATCATCAAGTCATGTGATCAGAAACTGTCAATATTGGTAAATATGATCAATATCTATAGAATAGCACAAATAATATAATTTAATTTTATATATATATATATATATATATAAGCCTACATTTCACTATTAATAGCTAGGGCCATAATGGACACATATTAATTTTTACCCAACATTGATGATATTAAAGTATATTATTTGTGTTATTCCATAGATATTGATCATATTTACCAATATTGACATATAATATATATATATATATTCAGTTTAGTAAAAATTAGTTTAATAGAAAAGTTAAAGGCCTATAACATAAATAAAAATGTCACGGTGTCGAAATGGCACAAGCGAGAACTATATTTTAGAAATCAATCTGAAATCTAGGGAATATACCAGGCGGGTAGAAACATGAACATTTAAACAAAATTAGATGCTTATTAGATTGCCACTTTTGACAAAGGTTGTACTACACCTTTATGAACTTTTAAACATGACAAGATAAGTACATAGGCACGACGACTACAGACATTTTCTCAAGGCACAGTCTCTGTCTCCGAATGTATCTCTGCCTCGCATGTGGAACATCAAAGAGAGAGGTCTCCACCTGCCCCACCCCCTCCACCTCCTCCATAACTTCGTGATATTGCACTGTGATTGCCCTCCTCTTGAGCGTTTTGCTCTCCGACCGACGACTGGAGCGACCGACAGACACGGACAACTTTCCTTCGTTCTCCCTAGTTGCGCCATCCGGGCCTCGAGGGCCCGTCGTGACACGTTCTTTTAGTGGTGACCAACGGTCGGTCGGTCATCTCTGGGGCACCAC
The DNA here is from genome assembly GCA_902155825.1 of Timema genevievae. Classification (NCBI taxonomy): domain Eukaryota; kingdom Metazoa; phylum Arthropoda; class Insecta; order Phasmatodea; family Timematidae; genus Timema; species Timema genevievae. The sequence goes on from CABFWO010007080.1 coordinate 26,679, forward strand.
TCACCGCGTGGCGGAAAAATGGCGTATGTGTTGGTCGATCGCCGTCGTTTAGAGTCGTAGCTAACGAGATTAACATCTGTTGCTCAGTCTTACATCCCGTCCAAGATATACAAATTGGAAAGAGATGGTAAGTATAAAAACTAGAGAAGTGGTCCCTTAACTTGTGGGTGTGTACCCTTAAGAGTACTCAAAGTATATCAAGGGGTACATGATGTACTACTTAATTATATACATTAATCTTTTTAGTACTTTATCTTACTACCTGTTGAGATATGTACTATGCCTATGTACTAATTATACTAATGAGTTGTGGATTAGGAAGACTTAATTTAGAGGAAGTGGACAGCATTTGCATGGAGGTATAATGGAAAACCATTTAGGGAAGATCACCATCAGAGCACCTGACTGGGATTGAACCCCAATCTCCCCGCCTTCGGCAGTCTATTCTAATACGAGAATAGCGTGTTAGACCACGCGACCATTGAAGCGAGTCTTAATTATATTTATCAATATATATTTTAAAATAGTGGTAAGTGTCTGAAACAAATAAAAACCTGTCTCACCCGTTTCGATGGCCTCATGGTATAAGGCGTCTCTCTATATAGTCTGGACTACCAGTGATGGGGAGTTCGGGGCTCGAATCTCGTCTGGTATAATGAGGGTATATTTTTCTAAATTGTTTTCCACTATTTCTACACGCAAGTGTGTGTACACTTCCTCTAAATTAGACTTTCCACATCACTAAAAAATTAGCGTAATCAGTATATAGGCGTTAAACCCTAACGGGTAGTAAGACATGCTGCTTAAAAAAAGAGCCAGTCTAGCCCCACGGATAGCATCTGGATTAGTACGCCGACGATTTCCACACGTTCATCATAGGCTCTGGCTTAAAATATAAGTGAAGAATGACCCTGGACACGGGACGATTCCTGGATAGCTCAGTGGTTAGAGCATTGGCGTTCTAAGCGAAAGGTCCCGGGTTCGATTCCTGTGTCCAGGTGTCATTTTTCAATTTTCAGACTATGATATCTAGATGGAGTAATCCTCACTAAAAGCATAAATAATAGCTTTGGCTATTGATTCTAAATAATAATTACTCTAATGGAGTAGGGATGAGGAAGGAAGCATTTTAGAGGTAGCCTACCCGCATTTGCGTGTAGAAAGAGTGGAAAACCATTTAGAAAAAGATTCCCTCACTATATCCGACCAGGATTTAGCGTCAATATCACAGTCATTAGCAGACTAGACCAGTATGAGAGTGACGCCTTACACAAGGGGTCTCCTAACTACGGGCTACGGGCCAGATCCGGCCCGTGGAGTGAGTTTTTCTAGCCCGCAAAAATGCTTCGAATAAAACAATAATCAAATATGAAAAAAATAACTATCTAATAACTGGTAACAAAATGATGCTTCTGTATGCAGTACACAAAATACTTGCATACATACATATATACACATACATACATAGATACATACATACATACATATATACATACATAGATACATACATACATACATATATACATACATACATATATACATACATATATATACATACATATATACATACATACATAGATACATACATACATAGATACATACATATATATACATACATAGATACATACATACATACATACATACATACATACATACATACATACATACATACATACATACATACATACAT
>CABFWO010007081.1:4173-19874 GCA_902155825.1 Timema genevievae
CCCCCCCCCCACCCCACCCCGGCCTTTGGATCAGTTTGTGTAGTCGACCAAACATAACAAATGCTTCATTTCTCAAAGGCGATTCACTCAGCTTTAATACAATAAGTTTCAGATAAGTTGAAAATAATCGCAAGAAAAGTACTACACAAATTTCTCCGTTCAAAATATTGTAAATCTACAAGTTTTTGGTACAAAATATTAGAAAAGTTATTTTTGAAAGGAAACAACTTACTTTAAAAAAAAGTTGTATTTAAAGCGTAATACCAAGACAAACAAAACACTTTCCAAGTCCTGCGGTCATAAATTCATCGCTGAAAAGGTAATCCCCGATTTTCTCAATCATACTTATTTTTAGCCGTACCGGGAATCGAACCCGGTAGCCCCGGTTTTTGGACGATAACCAACACACCCTTAGATATTATCTTTACTTAGATTGCGGAAGGGTATAAACAAACTTAGGTCTTTAATTAGAGCAAAAGAATACCCAAGAGTACACCCACTTCGGTGGTCGAATGGTCTAAGGCGCCACTCCCGCAATAGACTGGAAGGCCTATGACGAGGATATCGGGATTCAAATCTCGGTCTGGAGAACTGGGAGGGATTTGCCCTAAATTATTTTCCACCATCAATATCCACGCAAATGTGATACACTTCCACTAAATTCAACCTTCCTCTCATCCCTAACATATTAGCGCAACTAGTAAATATAAATATAGCCCAAACGGGTAGTAAGCCGCGGTCCTAAGAAATAATAAATATTAATGTTAGTAGCAAAAGTTTGTGTTTTATACTAAACTTTTTTTTAGCACCACGTCTTACTACCCGTTCGGGTTATATGCTTTTGTGTTTTATAATCTTATCATAATCCTACTATACATATACCCTGTTTATGGGAGGTGGGAATTGTGGTCCGAAAGGCCCCTTTCCCTAACAGAATTCCACTATACATTAGGATTTTGGTAGAAAAAAAGAACTTTCAGGCCTTCCTACTATGGATGGGGTATAAGCTACGACGTTATCCGTGGGATGAAGCGTGCTGGGCTGTTAAAGCAGATAATTAAATAATAGACTAGATCTGAGGAAATGAATCATGCAGCTTACTAAACCAGTTCTACGAATGCCACCCTTCCGGCTGAGTCTTTATCACTTCTAGCGGTTAGCGGCGCCATACGAAACAAGTCTTTATATCTTGGGTCTGAATCAGACCACACTTATAACCGCGCCTGGTTAAGTAAACACTGAATTAAAACAAGATTTTTTAAATTATTCTGTCTTACAAACGCCCAGCTCAAAAAAAAATATATATCTGCAGGCTGTAGCAGGCCGAGCGGTCTGAGTTTGTATCCCGGTCGGATGCATTGATGTTAGTTTTTCCTCGTGTAGCTTTTCATCCCCGATTGTGTGGGTGGGCACGCGGTATAAATGTCGAGTTCGTTTAGTCTTTCTTGTCGGTGACGGGTAAGGTTGGGGTTCATATCCCGCCCGGGTTTCACTCTCTTCCTTCACGCAATTGTCCGCTCCGGTGGCCGCATGGTCTAAGGCAGGGGTCCTCAATATCAAAATGACGGTGCTCTTGTATGCACATACTTAGGTCTACATAACAACATATGCGGCCGGCGGCAGCGAACTGGAAAATTTATCGAAGTGCAATTTTATGCATTCTTCATTTGACAATAGCGAAATTAATATCAGTTTGTATTATTTTAATTTTAAAATAATTTTTCAATATGGTTTTTAAAAATAAGTTAGATAATTAAAATAGTTTCACTGGTCTCAATTCCACTGTTTTCAAAGTAGAGTACAGAAAACTGCACCACGATGCGTGGTTTGGTTCGAACCGTATTGCCCAAGTTAGGTGTTAGCCGTGGGGTTATAGACGGGTTCTTAAGGTACATTTTATATACAAACATTATTTCATAAATCAATTTAAAATTTAGCTAAAACTTTTAAATCTAAATATTTTTAGTTGTTTATTTGAGGTATTTAACGTGCACTTTCTGAACCAATTGATTTTATCAGCACACAAGAATTTCTAGGAGTAAGAGCGAAAGGGCTTACCAATTTTGCAGGAAAATATATTTTCACATACCTTTCAGGGTTCTTTTACATGCCACAATCAACAAGGGACAGATTTACTTCCCCTCCGAAGTAAGTTGTGCTACGAATTTTTATATCTCAAGAAGAAACCATAAACCCCGCCTGGGTTTGAAACCGTGAACATCGGGTCCTGAGGCAAGCATTTTACCCCAATACCACCTAGGTCTACCTAAAGATATTAATGTTTGACATTTTGTTATTAGAAGGGCACAGAGGTATATGCTCAAACTATGTTAAATATTTTGTTTGAAAAAAATATAAAACATTATTTATTTAGACATAGCAAAAACATTTAATAATTAGTCATTATTATAATTATCATTAGTATTTTGTAAATCGTGAAGCAGTCGGCTACAGTAGTTAAATAATTTGTTTTCGAAGCATGCACTTGGCAAAATGCACTAAATATGATTTAAATACACTTTAGAACCGAAAAAGGCCTACATATGATTTTATATGCAATATAGAGCACATTTTTGTAGTAAGGGCAGCATAGTAAATTGTTATAGCCTGTTCTGCATTAAAATGAAGTTTAGAGAAAACTTCGACATGCCATAAACATGCTAGCCCCAGTTATTAGGCTATAAACTCCATAATAAACGATCGAATGATATATAAAAAGAGATAGTCTATATCTAATTTAATCTAGAGGATAGTAAATATGCATCCATTAAGTTACCATGTAAAACATAGGTAGGTATAGTACTCCAATTTTCTTACGAATTGACATAACAGTTATAAAACATAATTAGGTCTACGTTTACGTATTCATACGTCAAGACATGTGAACTATTGCTGTCACTTTTGATAGATATTATTAATATTTATACCGAAACTTTAGCTCAGTCGGTAGAGTCTCTGCCTTCGGAGCAAAAATTCCCGGATTCGATTCCCGGCATGACCGAAAAATTTATCATTGGTGAAATGTGGGTTTACCCTTTCACAGTGAATAAATTAACGGCCGGGGGCTGGATGTTGTGTCTGTTCTAGATTTAAGTAGAGTAATTAGTACATAGGCGTATAACCCGAATGGGTAGTAAGACGCGGTGCTAATTTAAAAAAATTAATATTTATAAATTAACACTTACAATATGGTAAAATGCTATCAATGTTGATAAATTAAAATATGTTTGTATTTTCTAAAAGATGCTCCAAATGTCCCAATTACTAGGAAAATTGAGGTATATGTGTGATAAACTTAGTAAGCATAGATGTCAACTTATACAAGATTATTTTAACACTTCTTTTCCTCGAATAGAGAAAGTTACTTGGGAACGGGTGGGCACACGGACAAAGGCGTTAGTCTCGTCTAATACGTATTGCCGGTCATTAGGAGGCCAGAGTACATCCGGGTGTGCTGAGGAGGATTTTTCCAAAATGGTTTTCCACTCTCCCTCTGCGCAAATTCAGGCACACTTCTTTTAAATACTACCTTCCTCATCTCTACTCGCATCAGTGTAACTATGTCAGGAGAACGGACGAGTAATAATAATAATAATAATAATAATAATAATAATAATAATAATAATAATAATAATAATAATAATAATAGTGGCTTTTATTTATCTGGTGAAGTTAGGGCGTTAGCCTTCTCTTCCACTTAACCAGTGTTGAAAACAACATACACTATTACATTTATTGAAAAACAGACTAATTTTAATAAAGGAATATTCAAATAAGTATAAAAGCTTTCGCACGCTCATTCATGCACTCATTTAAAGTTCAAGTAGTTTCAAGAACTCAGTTTAGCTTGTTAGACAAGATAAATTGCTTAACCACACGCTTGAAGGGAATTTTAGGTGTTAGGTGAGGAGTCGAGTTATCTAGTTTGTTCTAAGCCTGTGATGCCAGGACAATAAAAGAACAAGCATATGTTTGAGATCTATGTATGAGAATATGTAGAGTGGATTCTAATCTACTAGCACGGGTGTGTTTATCCTTCAGAAATAAGAACCGTGAGGAGAGGTATTGAGGCTGAGATGTTGATAATATTTTGTGAAGCAATACTGAAGAGTGTAGCCTTCACCTTTCCTTTATTCTTAACCCACCAAGTTTATTAAAATACTTAGAAATAAGGCCATACCGTTTTAAGTTAAATATATTTTCAAGAGAGAATACGTTTCAAAATGGTTACTAGACTATTGCATTGTAATCATTATTAATGTAATACTACTTAATAGGGATCAAGAATGATTACAATACAAAAGGTTGATAACCATTTTGACACTTATTATTTCTTATTAATAATAATTATAGTTTTCTATACTAAAAATAAAACCTTTTTTCTAAAGACTACCAAAAATAGACGGTATATATCTGCTACTCTGCCTATTGCTAGGTGTAGAGAGTGGTCGACCCCAAGTGTAGGGGACTTTGGTTCAATTCTGAGTGTTGCTGACGGAAGATATTAAAGTATCCGTTTACTAGTTCCTCTTGCTATCCAATTATTACAAGCTTTGTATCTATCTAGGCGCTCCGGTTGGATGGATAGCAGCGCTAGGCGTAGTCCCATCCTGTTTGAAGACACACACGAATTGAAACATCGAAATGTAATCTTAGGAAGGAAGTGTTTTAGATAGTTGTGGGATGTGGATATATTTGTTTTTGGAAAAGGTCGGGGTGCCGGGGTGAGTGCCAGTTGTTTTACTTGTGAAACGTGTTGAAAACTAAAAAACATTGGTAATGTGTTATTTACACAGGACTTTAAGTAGAGACGTTATACTTCTGAGGTTAGTTCTTTACTTGGAATAATCTGGTTGATTTGACTTGCCAGTCAAACATCCGGTCAGGTGTAAAGTATATCTTACTATTATTATTACTAGGCCTGTTATAATAATTATTTTTTGAGATATTTAACGTGAACATTTTGAACCGACTGATTATATCAGCATACGGCTAATAAACTAACTTAAACCGAAAACACACCCACCCAGCCCTAAGCCATGAACTAATCACTGTAAGAGGGGTAGGCCAACAATTTCACAAATGAAATTTTTCAGCCATGCCACGAATCAAATCCGAGACCCTTTTGGGAAGACAAGCTACCAAGTGAGCTAGGGCGTCATTTTATAGTATTTATTGCAATGGCCACATGTTCATTATAAAACTATAATTGGTTTTAAAAGATAAATCGATTCTTTTCAACAATAATTCCAGGCGATAAAACCCGAATCGCTTCTAAAAAAAATAAAAAAATAATGAAAACTTAAGCACCTAAGATGTCCCCAAAATTTGTAGAATATGTCCAAAGGGGAGGCCCCAATTTCGGTAAACGACAAATTATTTTGACAGAAATATCTTGAGTTCTGCCAAACAGATTTTGATTTTCTCTTTTTAAAAAAAATTACTTCAAGGATTATAATAACAAAGTTTACAAATTTTAAAACAATAAGCCGCAATCTATATATAAATTTAAGTTCATCGATTAATGTATGGACGCTATGACGACACAAGGTTTTTCAATGCCATAAAAAAAGTTGTCGAGCTTTCTAAAAAAAAAAGGACTCGACCTGTAGATTTGAACAACCATAAGTGTTGACTTAGATGATTTTTCACCTAAGGACGACTCGTTAAAATAAGAAACAATTTTTTGCACTTTTTTTAAGTACCGCGTTTTACTACCTGTTCGGCTTATACGCAGACGACGTCTTACTAACCTTGTTATTTACTAAACGTACTGATGTACACATTTAAAAAACTTTGAGGAAATGCATCCACATTTACTTAGAGAAAGGACGGGAAAAATACATTTATAGGGAAAAATACATTTATACAGATTTGTGCACCGTTCACCCGTCCGGGATATCCACCTATTTACATTAATTGGCTAGGGATGAGAAAGGTATCATTTAGAGGAAATGTACCAACATTTGCGTGAAAGGAGAGTTGGAAACCACTCAGTGCATCCGGCCAAGATTCGAATCTAGACCTTCCCGTCACAATCAATAGAGCCCTAGAGCACGTGACCATCGGTGCGGGTATGTTAGGAATGATCAAAAAGGTTTTAGCGTATGCGTAGCTAATGAAAGGAGTTCTATGTTATGCTATGGTAAGTTGGCCCCGTAACTTCCGTGAAAACAATAAACAACCTTCATAAGCGCACGAGACATTCATTACTGTGCAAATACCGTGGTTTGTTTTCCATAGGACATTATTATTATTATAATAATACAAGTGAAGAATGAGCTGACTGTAGCGACTTAAAACCTCACAGCGGTGGTTGAGCGGTAGAAGGCGTTATTATAGACTCACATTTCATCTGGTAGCCGTAGTCAGGGAGGTCGGTGGGCGAATTTCGACAGGGTGATTGAATCTATGAACGGTGGTTTTGATTGGTTTTCTTCTTTTCTCTCCTATTTTCATCTTATTTTTGTATTTTCTAACATGTCCGTTCGTAAGAAAATAAAGGTAGTCACACACTAATACAATGTTTTTAAAGCGTAAGACATTTCTTGATTATTTTCTTAGTGGGCATAACAAACAATTTCAATAATGATAGTGCAAGTCGGTAAGTATTCTTGAGTAGTTTGTTGATATTATTGAAAAGGAAGTTAGCAGCGAGACGTTTTTTGTTTGTTCAATAGCGATTCGACTCACTTCGGTGGCCGCATGGTCTAAGGCGGTACTCTCGCAACAGACTAGACGGCCGATTACGGTGAGATCGAGGTTAGAATCTCGGTCAGGTGTATTGACGGTAGTTTTTTCCAAAAAGGTTTTCCACTCTCCCTCTACGCAAATGTGGGTACATCTTCTATTAATATAACCTTCATCATCCCTAAAACCATTAGCGTAATTAGTACATAAGCGTATAGCCCGAAAGAGTTGTAAGATGCGGTGCTAAATTTTTTTAATGTGAAACCAAGTCATATAAATCAGCTGTCTGAGGTTCTGTTTGAAGCAATGTCACTTGTCTTATCTGACAACGTCTAGATAAGTTGATAATAGTGTGTGTTGCATTCAATAATCTCCTACTTTTTTTTTTAATTAGATTTCCAGATTCGGAGATAAAAAATATTATCTAACAAACCGTCAAAAGATTGCCACTATCTTCCTGACACCAACCGCTCTAACAAGATCACATCTAAACGAATTAATCCATTAATTCATAAAGGATAGTATCACAAATGTCTGTAAAGAGTGTCCTAGAATTTGATGATAGCTTTATCTCCTAATTTAAAAACGTTTTCCACCAATTGTTAATATTCTCATGACAAATATTCAAGAAGTGTTGAGATTACTTTGTGCAGAGACTTGAAACCCCTATGTTTCTACTGGAGCAATATATTTTGATTAATGTGCAAACAAAGCATGCGTGCCCCTCGCTATCAGGGAATGAAAAGTTATACCCATTTTTATCCCAGTTATTAACTACACTGCCTCAAGCGCGCCAGACAAGCTATACTTGGATTAACTTTCACTTTACAGCCGTGGAATATTGAGTAATGAAGAGTGATAGACAGAAAGTATTTACGTCGATATCCGTAATGAGTTAAAAGAGTCGTTACTTTCCGTTTCACTAACTTCTGGCGCAAAAAAAAGAAAGCAATGTGTTGTTTATCTTTGTTAGCTAAACAAAAAACATAAAAATTAACAAACATACAGAACGCAGCCTATTAAATAGGACCTATAAGTTTATCCAATCCGGTGGTAGAATGCTCCAATAACTCACTCTTGCTAAAGACTGGACTGCCGATTACTGAGAAATCAGGATGCGAGTCCCGGTCGGGTGTAGTGAGGGTGGTTTTTCCTAAATTGTTTTCCAACCTCCCTCCACGCAAATGAGGTCACACTTCATCTTAATTCAACCTTCCTAATCCATAACACATTAGCGTAATTATTGCATACCCAAACGTAAACGCGGTGACAAAAAAAACACTAGACTTTCGATTTTAGAAGTGTAAATTGGTAATTCAATCAACCTAGATAGAATATACAGGGTGTCCAGCCAAAGAGATATTTTAAAATTCCCTGACTTATCTAGGTTTCCAGAGCCAATTTCCAACTTTTCCTATCACTAAAATGTATTTTTTTTTACTAAGATTGGAATTTAATGTAATATTTTTGACGGATACGCATTATGAAATTATGTCACGCTATGAGGTGTTTAAAGATAGCAGGCTACTGCGATGGCCTGCCGGATAGTGCGATTTAAGTTAAGATTTTAGCGAGGTAATATAGAGATATTAAAAGATCGCCTTACATTATTTTTTAGTTTCTTCTTCCTATAACGTAATAAATTCACGCGCATGCACATAGCCATGACTCAAATTTGGCTAAGGACACGCGGTAAAGGGGATGCAAAGACGACTTGAAGAATCAGATTTTCATTCTGAGAATTGAGATTAGCATGCTCAACTGGGATAGGTGTGGAAAAATAGATTCTAGATGTGTGTGTTAACTGGAAGAATTTTTTTTGCTATTGTAAAAAAAAGTTGTGTATTATGTTTATATTAAATGTGAGAAAATTTAAGAAATTTGATCAAATTCGTTAATTTTTCCTGACCAAACAAATTCCCTAAATTCTCCCTGTTTTCCAGGTTTTCTATGTCGCTGGACACCATGATATAATATATTCCCAATCTAATTTTAATCCCAATTTAAAAAATCCTCCTTTTTAATATTTTTGAAATTTAAAATTCTTGGTCACATTTTCGCTGTAGGTTCTAATAATTTTTTTTAAATTAAAATTAGTCAGGTAGAACTCCGGGAATCGTCGAAAGCATTGCCCCTTTCACATTTTAAATTAAAATAATATAGATGCGAAAATCTCGGACAGATAATAAAACGCGAAGTACGAAAGAAAGAAAAACCTAAAGTAATTTCAGTATAGAGCAATCAAATGCTCCAACATTATGGTCTTATGTTTAAACTGCGTCAATAACACAAGTAAAATTATAAAGGAATAAAAGTAGTCACACCCCTTTAATTTAGCAGAAAAAGAGGGAATGGACACGCCCGTCCTGGGAACCAGATTATATCTAATCTAAATTCTGTAGAGTACTGGCCCCGAACTGGCAGCGAATCAAAATAACTGAGGCTGCCACACGGGACATTTTGTTAAGTGTCTCGTGAGTTGTGACCCTGAGCATAGCTGGTACCTATAGTCGAAACGCTTTGAGAAGACACATATCAAACATTCTCCTAAGATTAATACTTAATTGTTTGATACGTTCATACAGCAATCCATGTGCTCTGCAGCTGTCACTTTTGACTTAGCTGTGAGATAGGCCTAAACATAGTGGGATTTTGTAAATGTCGGCTACCCTTCATTTGTAATCGTTTCCAAAGGTACGTCCTTCCAAAGGCGATCCGAATATAGTAACCAAGTGTTTCTATTCCTTCGCCTCGCTATTCTGGGTGGACAGAGAGCGGGCCAGCGGTACCGGGAGAGTGTTTAAAACACCTGCATTTGATCCTGAATGGCAGGGCTCGATTCCGACCAACTGCACCGAGAGAGAATTGTAAACAGTGCAATTTTACATACTTTTCCCAAGAGAACGCCGTATGGAAAGATTCACACTTTACCACCTGTTCCTTAAGATGGGGTGCTAGTGAGCACCAGTTTAGTGCATTAATTTTGCAGTTTTTATAGCATAAACATTTTTTGGCCAAAATAAATCAAATATTTCTTCTATAGAAACATAGAGTTTAGTTTTCTGCACATGCTAATTTCAAGAGTTCTTGAATATCTCTCATGAGCATAGCGGCATTTGGTGACAAACTTTTTAAATGCAGAGAAAAAGTTGTCACTAAATTCCAGGACACCCTTGACAGATATTAAAGAACTGTTGAGATTAGCATGTGCGGAAAACTAAGCTCTATGATTCTATAGAAGAAATATTTGATTTATTTTGGCCAAATAAATGTTTATGCTATAAAACTTCGAAAATACTGCCCTAAACTCACGCTCACTAGCACCCCATCTTAAGATTTAATAAGTAAGCTATTGGTGGAGGAAAGTTTAGGTGATCAAGAGCATGCCTCATTGAGTTGGGGGTTTGACACCCCAACCAAGTGTCCCACTCCCTACCTTCCCCCAATTTCGGTTTTTTACTCGCGCTTCAGGAAAATGTAGGGGCAATACATTTGAAACCCTCTTTCTTCGTATAGCCTATAGATATTTTAGATTATTACTAGTTTACTGTTACCAAGAGTTATTAGCGTCTTAACCTAAGGGTTAGGAATGAAAATGGTGGATGGAACTAAAATGGTTTGCGCCCGTATTAGCGTGGATGGGGTGTGGAAAAATCCCTCCACCGCCTCTTCCCAGTCCGTGATTTGAGTCCGCGCGGCGAACGGTGCGGGTTTTGGGAGCTGGTCCAAGTGGACAATGAAAATCTAAATATAGGTCGAGGCATTTTGGTCCTGTGACCAGGAATGTAGGAATGTGGCAAAGGTTGACATTATACATACACCGATATCGGTCAGGCTAGGTCTGTTTTGCCGGGAAGGTCGGGGTTCGAATCCCAGCTGGGTGTAGAGAGGGTGTGTTTTCCTTGAAAGGTTTCCTACTTTACATCCAAGCTAATATGGGTACATTTCTTCTAAAGTGTACCTTCCTCATGCCTACTCCATTAGCGTGATTAAAATGCGTTGGACCCAGACCGGTCGGTACTAAAAAGCTGTAGGAAAGAAAAATTACTTGTGTGATCAGTAAAGGCTTAAACAAATATTTATAAAAATATATTATTTTAGTTAGTATGATTTAATCAAGGATTAGCAATGGTTAAGAATTAGAATGGCTTTAAAGTATGTGCACCCGCATTAGCGTGAAGAGATGATTAGAAAAACTAAAGTCATAAATCACATATGGCCTGGCTGATTTTCGAGAACCAAACACCATGACAACAACGACAAAGTATAAAGCAAGTTTAACCTCTTTAACCACGCATCCACCTGTACGGATTGCAGGAATTAAACGTGAACTTTATAATTTAAGGACTATATCGGTAAACAGTATACAAACAGACCTGACATAAAACAACAATACCCAACCCTAGCGACAAACATTTAATATTTTGGTAATAGGATGAAAAAATGCACAGCTAAATACATTTAGGTCAAGCCTGGGATTGAATCCGGTACTTTCTAAACATCAAGTCGATCTCTCTAGCCACTCGTGTGTGAAAATGGACCGGAATTAATCTCTATATTCGATAAATACTAATCTATTCAGATTAAAGCTTTTAAGCTTGTATAGGTACAATTAACTAAAGATAATTTATTGAGAAAAAAGATTCGAGATAATTTTAGATACCAATACTATTGTAAATAATCAAAACCAATTATAGAGTCAATTTTTGTGTTGAAAGCTTCAACTAATGTGCTTTTTTTTACGGGCGATTTTTTTTCCTCTTCCGAATGATATACCAAAAACAACAAAGTTTGTAACATTATTTTGCGGCAAAGCTTTATCTACGCCTACCCGTCACTCAAAAAAATAATAATAAAAAGTTGACATATGTCTCCTCCGATATTTTTTATTTATAATAAACAACCAAAGTTTTTTAATTAAACCCTCCCCTTTGGCAAAAACGTCGCTATAGTTAATCGAGTCAGTTAACGACATTTTGAAAAAAGAGTTGTGATGCCCATTGCCCTGCTAAATTAAAAAAAATAGTATTGTCCAACTTTAAAGTTGAAAGCATCAGTTAAATCCAGTTCGGCTAGAGTTCTCAGAGCCTAATATTTTTTAGAAGAGCCCCGCCAACTGTTGTGACAATTAATCATTAGGGCAAAGTTGCCCAAACGGTAACAACATAGGCTACATTTTTCAAAAAGTGGACTTTTAGTTTTTGAAATTAGTACAATTTAAAAAAAATCGTTTTTAACATATTTTAATCTTTAAATAATAGTAAAAGATAATTAAACTAGAATATATTAATTGTAAAGTTAGTAAAAATGTTTTATTCAATATTTTATGCTACAAATTTTAACTTTATCGAGTGCAGGAGTATCAATATTTTTTAGATAAAAAATTACTTGCGTTTTCCAAAGTTTTCAGAAGAAATTTCAATTTTTCCAAACAAATTATATTTGCTCACGGTACACTGAACGTGCAAGTTGGCGACACAACAGGAGACTTGGGCATACGCATGCGCAGAGAGACTTGTCTCAGTTGAACAGTAGTGGATGTACGCGAAGACATTATAGGGGGTACGTAGAATTTAAACAAAATGTATACAAACACAAATTTCCATTTAAAGCTTAAAATTTAATACATTATTTTATATGTAGATTACAGAATGTGTATAGCTGGCATCATGGACCAACAACTTTGGGGGTACAAAGTTAAAGAGAAATTATATTTAGGGGGGTACGCAAACAAAAAGGTCGAATACCACTGCTTTAGTGGACCACGAATTTAAATTATGCGTAAGAAACAGCAAGCTCAAATTCCTCAACTCTTTGATTGCAAGCCATTAAATTCTCTAGAAAATAATATGTATTTAAGCTTTCGAAAATTGTTCTATTATTTCTTCTTAAAAATTATAATTGAATGAAACTACTTTTTATTTTTATATTTTGCCAACTATAACCAAAGTTAAGAATTTCGCGGCACGCCTTGTGAATTACGCAACACACCCTTTGAGAAACAGAGTAGTAGGCCTATAGAGAATGGCATTTAATTTGTAATTAAAATTGACTAACGTGAATTCCTGTCATTTGTGTTTAGAACAGAATGATTTGACAATGATAGAAACATGTATGCTGTTATTCCGTAATCCAATGTTATTGGATGAATAAAGAGGGGGAAATGTGAAATGTTAGAATCTGCTTGGCTTACTCGCTTATTCTTCCATGCAGATACACTGATACACCGGTCTACTAATTAGAGCTTACAGTTAATCATCATCATAAACTGTTTCCAGCCTGTGGCCTGGTCAGTTTAGTCAAATGCCTCCATCTTCCTCTATTCTTCCACCATTATTACTCAATTGCTTCCTTTCTTCTCTTTCACTTGAACATTTTCTGTTATCTACTCCTCCCCCCCATCTCTTTCTTGGCCTCCCTTGCGGTCTTTTCCATCATACTTCATTATTTTCTTTGGCATCCTAACCTTCTCCACCCTCATTACATGCCCATACCATCTCAATATTGCTTTCTCTACTATCTCATGTACTCCAAGTACCACAACTCTTTCCCGGTTAACTTAATTTCTAATCTTGTTTCTCCTTGTGACAACTAGCATGCTCTTACACGGTTAGAGGCCGCATGTTCTAAAGCGCTGCTCCTGTGTTATACTAGACTGTCGAATACGGGAAAATCGGGGTTCAAAACCAGTCGGGTGCACCGAAGTTGGTTTTCCTAAAAGGTTTCCCACCAACCCTCAACGTAAATGCGTGTGCACTTCCTCTAAGTTAAACCTTACTCCTCCCTAACATATTAGTGTAATTAGTACATAGGCGTATAGCCCGAACGGGTAGTAAGACGCGGTGCTAAAAAAAACATGTTCTTCACAAACTTCATTCCCATGGCCTCCGCTATCCTAGTCTCTCTTACACGCAATGAATTATTGGATTCGGTATATAGTATCCAAGTCAAAATTATTCATTCCTCGCTCCAAACGTCACGCTAGGACTGTACCTACGTTATAGTACCTGAATATAGAAGTTGAGCAGGGCCAGCTCTGACAAGCCCTCTCGGAAAAGCCACACCCAGTGTGAGTTGTCTTTCAAGGTCAATCCCCCTACCATCCCGGTGCCAGCTTTACAACTTACGAATGGGGCCAGCTTGAGTGGGCCCGATATAAGATAAAAGTGGTCTATAGTTTGTTTTTGCGTTTATGGCCTATGTTTTAGTATGTGTGTGATAAGATCCAAGAAGTAAGATGACGCGTGAAAATGATTAATTAATATGAATAAAGTAGATTATTTGTTAAAAACTTCGTTTTATTAATTAAACTGCAAGAAAAACTGTTAGGAGCACATCAGCATAATTTACTTTACATTTATGGGTTGGAGGGCAAGAAAAAAATAACTTTTTCTAATGCTTTGTTTGGTAAGCAATTATGGTCAACTGTGAGTGAAGAAAAACAGAACTTATATTGTTTGTATTGTTTATTATTTGGTTGTGAGTGGGCTGTGGACAACGGTAGGCTGTAAAAATCTTAAACATTTAAGTAAAAGAATTAAAAAAACATGAGGAATATGAAGTTTATTTGGAAAATGCATTTAAGTTTAAAAAATTTGGAACAGTAAATATTGCATCACAAGATAGATTCCTTGGTCAAAATTTCAGTCCAAAAACACAATGAACAGGTGTAAAAGATAGGCATATATTAGAATGCTTAAAATACTGTGGTACTCATGAGGAGTCATTAGAGACAGACGCGCCCAAATGTTGTACAAGTAATATCATCAATTGGTAAGCTTAATTCAAAACCTGTATTATTTTATTCTTTCTGTTTGTAGATTTGTTTGTGATTTTGTAATCCTAGGGATTTTTAAAAACTAGGAAAACTTAGATGAATTTAATTCATTTTGTTAACACATGGTGAGAAAAAATCATTACCGGTAAGCTTTGACCTGGCCTCACCAAAAATAAAATGACGTTCCGCCACCGCTTCTTTCCATCCTTTGTAGACCTATTGTAGAGCTTCCAGTTAAATGTTCTTAATTCACAAATATATCGTTATTGTTTTTAGTTTTGATGTGAAAATCCCTGTTTTTTCTCGATTTTACAGGTACGTAGCAACCCTAAAAACGCCTACCTGCATCGATAGCCTCCGAACTAAGGCGTCAGTTTCGTCTAATATGGTTATCAGAACTAGGATAGGTCGTGTTTCGAATCTTGGACTGCTGTGTTTTCCTCCTCTCTCTCTCACCGCAAATACGGATACATTTTCTCTACATTTCTAGCCTCATCCCTATTCCATTAGCGTAATTAATGTATGCATGAGTAATGTATAAACCCAACGTAGTGACTTTTTTTTTTTAAATCAACCAACTATTTACAAAATAACTTTATCTAGGAGAGGACAGCCAAATAAGACCTACCTGAGATTGGAGCCCCCTAACCTCCACGTTAACGGCTACCGAATGTTGGATCCGCATTAAAGTGTTTAACGAATTATTTTCCAACGACCGGTGAGAAGGCCAAGGACGGATGAGTCAGATCGCAGGGCTCATTTAGACAACACAAACGAATAATAATAACAATAAAAGTTCTTAGTTCCAGATGCAGTCACGGTGTTTCCCCATTTTCGTCACGGTGGTAGTCCTGAATTGTTACGAGGAGACGCTCCTATACTCCGTGGGAGAACAACTTGACAGCGTCCGACCGGGATTGGAAGACGAAGGATTTGTTTTGGTTTGGCCTTGGATGTGGCTTCTGGCGCTGGACAACAGTCTCTCGAGAGAGAGTCGTAGTTAGGATCCTAGGTTATGTAGGTTTTTAGTACTCACGTGAGTAGGTCCAAGTGGTCGACCACAAGCTGAGGGCACCTTGGTTCGATTCCAATTGCTGCTCACGAATATATTTATTATTTTAGCACGTGTTCGTTCCGCTATTCAATTATTAATTATCTTGGCGCTAAGTTTTGGTGGGTAATATTAGGTAGAACTGGAAAAAAAAAAAGTCTAGCTTTTATGTAACATATGCAA
>CABFWO010007082.1:0-13238 GCA_902155825.1 Timema genevievae
GAGGAGCCTTCAGTCCACGCGAAAGGAAACCTTCAACTCCCCCAACCAGGACAGGCTGCACAAGCCTGCCGCTGACTGTGAATCCCCCAACGCTCGCCGCCAACTTCTTCCTTCTCGGAGCCGGTCGCTTTCCGGGCCCGTGATTCTTCAACGCCTCATCCGGTGGTCTTCTCCCAACCCCGACGCCGACACCTTTCTTCATCTTCACCGTAGGCTCCATCCGGATGTAAAACAGCAGTCGCTCAAAATTCTCCAGCAGCCAAGCACACGTAAGGGAGGCAGGACGACATCTTGCACTCCCATGTCCAGCGAGAGGCAGTTTAAACTTTGCTTTCATCCTACCTCTACTGATTGTATAGGGGACATATAAGACGCGCATGCGCCTTATGCCAGGATCACGATCAACTTAACGTTAACTTAAAGTTAACTTAACGTAAAGGACCTCCTCGTGTGTTTAAATAGAGGCGATCACGATGCAGTTAACTTAACGTTGACTTGCAGTTAACTTAATGTAAGAGATGTCCTGGGAGGTCTTTTACTTTAAGTGAACGTATACTTGAAGGATATCACGTGATCTAGCCAGCCAATCATTATGCGACTGATGTCAACAGGGCTATTTAGTAACTCATTTGTTGGTATTATGACCAATGTTTACTCTTTAGAGTAAGTTCTAATGACCAGACATTGAAACAAAATAATTAAACTATAATAGGAAAGCTAAATTTATCAAAAAAACTTTTGTAATATATATTTATTATATCGATTGAAAACTGTAAACATTCACAGATCATCACTGTAAAACTAGTACAAATCACAGATCATACTTGAGAATGAAGATGTTTGGCTTGAGTTGTTACGTTAAGTTATGTGAATCGTGATCATACATAAGTTAAGTTAACTTTAAGTGAACGTTACGTTAAGTTAACGTTAAGTTCATCGTGATGCCGGCATTAGCCTCTTTCCCTCCCTTTCATCCCTCATGCCATTTGAAGGCCATAGAGACACTGTTGAGATTGCTTTTAGTAAGCTATCCCACTATCATGGGCTTCGTGGAGAGGACAACCCCACAGAAACACTTGAAAAATAAAAAATCTTAAATAAAGAAGCTGCCAAAATATATTATGTTTTGGGATTTTTAAAATATTTAAGTTATTTTAATGTATTTAATAGAATAATAATTATCTCGCTGAGAGTAGGCAAGCAGTGGTTTGAATGGTTACATGGACCTACCGCCACTGTCTGACAACAGTGTGTATTTAAGGGTACTTTTTGGATTAACAACAGATGAAAAACCGGTTATGATGGGGGAAAATAAAGGATATTAAGAGTAAATAGCCGAAGCTATATTAATGGTAATTACTTCAGAATAAAAATAAAGGAACTGCAAAGTTGTTTATGAACAAGTTGGAGGAAAAAAATATTAAAACCAGTTATGTGTTTGTCATACATTGTTTGACTCATCAGCAAAATTTATGCGTCCAAGTTTTGTCTATGAACCATGTCATGGATGTGGTTATAAAAACAGTACACTACATTCAATCTCATACACTTCAGCATCGCCGGTCCAAGGAATTTCGAATGAATTATGTTCCGAGTACGGTGACATAGTGTATTTTACCAATGTAAGATGGTGTAACCCGCCCCTTGTAATCCCACATAAATAACAGTCAGGTTGGTCACAAGAGAGTTTATTTTATTCACATAAACAAATACAACTCTAAGAGAGATAGTGAGACATAAAAGCGTTAGACGCTGAAGTTGAAAGCAACAATGTAAAAGAAATAATAGTATAATGGGCAAAACGGGTTTCAAGAACCATAGCATGCCGACAATGCCCAAGCGGCAGGGGACCAATATCTATAGAAGATGAGACGCCTTCCGATAGACTTATATGGGGACTCAAAATATAAAATACAATTAACAGTTAAAATGACCTTCAGATAACTCCTTCTTGTCCTTAGCATAATAATATTTGCTAGCCAAAACAATGACCCAAGAGCTAGTTATGAACCAAGTGTATCTAATAGATACCATATCGCCACTTCCGGCGATTCCCAAACAGGTCGGAACAATAACATGAATGCCCAATTCGAATACACCTCCCCGACCGTAATCAAACATAATTGAACCAAACAACAAGAGTTCAAATATTTAAACTTTATGCCTCAACTGGTTGTATCAAAATATTAAATAATGATATTATTACATCAGTACAGCTATGCCAGCTCGCGACCCCATATTTAACTAACATGCCGTGAATGACCAATAAATGTAACCATACTAAATTATCTTCAAATTAAATAACAATAATAAATAATCTTCAAATAAATAACAAGTAATTACCATCTCTCAAACAATTAAACTAACAATACTAAAATAATACGCTATCAGATTTATAACAGACCCAAGATGGTGGTACTCAAACATATCCGTGAAGCGGATGAAATGAATAGTAAGTTAAATATTACAAAGACCAAACGTCCTTCAAAATGATCACAAAATAAAGACAAACATACGGCTTGGTCAAATCACCCAAAGATATTATACTTATCCATGGCCTAAAATGGCAAATTAACTGAGACCAAATAATTAATGCTTTAATAAATTTAAATTTCTTTAGAATCCAGAACGATAATTTTGATAATACAGAAACATTATAGCCAAAAGGAATTTTGAATATATATGCGTTAACTATCCTAGGCCAGGTTGCTCACCTTGTGATCAGAGTGCAATGTGTGATCTGCATTGCTAAACCATAACATTATATACCCATAATCATGTCATGTGCTCTCGAGGCGCGGCAATAAAAGGAGTGAGAGAGGGTTGAGGGGGTAGCAAGTTTCTAGAACATGCTCAAACAGTCCACGTTCTTTCAAACTGTGCGCCGGATAACTGTTGTACGAATTTTCAAATGCTGCCGGTGGAGCGCATCGAGTTCGCGCATCTCTATCGTCTTCTTTTCTTGGGCGCGGCAGAATTATCGTGGCGAGCAGCGAACCTCGGTCCCTCGAGTCAGTCAGTCAGTCGTGTCGCGGTGTGTTGGTGGAGTCATTGCCTGGCTGAGGCTGGTCAACTGGGGCCGGAACGGTGAGCCAAACAACCTTTTAGCTTTAATTGTTGTAACAGGGTTACAAGGGCTGAGCCGCGGAAAATGTTTATTACGATTTTATGAACTACG
Source organism: Timema genevievae (assembly GCA_902155825.1). Taxonomy (NCBI): domain Eukaryota; kingdom Metazoa; phylum Arthropoda; class Insecta; order Phasmatodea; family Timematidae; genus Timema; species Timema genevievae. The sequence continues at coordinate 3,179 of CABFWO010007082.1, forward strand.
GGAAGAAATTGAAATTTTTATGAACGAGGAGAAAGTACCTGTTTCTAAATTAATTGATGACAAGTGGTTGTTGGACCTATGTTTTATGGCAGACATAACGGACAAAATTAACCAACTCAACAAGGAACTACAAGAGAAAAAAAATTAATTACCGATGCTTGTAATCACATCAAATCATTGCAAATAAAATTCTTTCTGTTCGAATGCCAACTGAAAAATAACAATGCTCAACATTTTTCATTGTTAAACGACTTAAAAACTCATCATCCTAGGGATTTCTCGAAGTATGCCAGTGAAATAAAAAAAACTTAGAGCAGCATTTGATTGTCGTTTCGCAGAACTCTCAAAATATGATAAAGTGTTCGAGATATTTTGTTCTCCATTTCACGTTGACGTTTCTGCTGTCCCGGAAACTCTGAAGATGGATGTAACTGATTTACAGTGCAACAAAGAATTAAAACACATTCATGCCATTACATCAAAAATAAACTTTTCCAACACATATGTGACAGTGGAAAAGTATCCCAAATTGAGAATCTTTGCACAAAAAATTGTGAGCACCTTTGGATCCACATACATTTGTGAAATACTTTTTTTTAATGAAATTAATCAAAGTAAATCATGAGCTTCAATGACATATGGAAATCTGGAAACCCAATTAAGGTGTGTAACTACCAATATTGAAGTAGATTTTTTTTTAAATCAGTGATTACAAATAAAAGCAAATATCTCATTAAGGTATGTATTTAATACAATGTTTGTTACATTTTATTTTCTATTTTAAAAATATTTTTTTTATTTTGTGTGTGGCCCGCGAAACGATTTGAGTTGGCCGGGCCTGTCTTAGACCTTGCTGAAATCATAGGTAGAAAAAATAGCTGTCTGTATTCGATATAAAACAGTGATCTCTATACTATATAGTATGGACATAACCACAACCCTTGCACAGGACCAAAGTGAGACGCTCAAGTTTGTCGTCTGCTTGATCGTGAGGGGACCGATTTAGCGGGTTATTTTTAATGTTTTTGTGCGAAAACATGTATCTGGTTAATTAAACAGGAAAATAGTGAAATATATTATACAACACTTGGATGAATAAACATTTGCATTAAAGTTTATAAAATATATTTTCACAGGTAATATTGTACAAATATGAATAAAATCTTTATAATATGTAGCTATCACCTATGTTATTTACATTCTGTCGAGAATTAGTATTTATATTGGTTTCATAAATCATAATATATTGAAAATTCGATAACTATACCTAATTAAATAAGGTAGCTAGATTAAAACCCGAAGGGTTAGTAATACGTAGTGCCATAACAAATAATAATAAAAAATAAGACAGCTAGAAACTTAATGGAAACTTAATAACATTTGTTTGAATAAAAAACTTTGTGTAGTAGTTTTACATTCAAACGATTATTTAGATGATAAGCTTGTCATGGCTGTACGCACGGTTGGGGGGGCGGGTGTAAGAGATTTGGGGATTCAAATCTCTCTCATTGAAAAATAAATTTACACTAGATAAAACAATATCAATATAATGAGACGAGAACAAAAACTGTTTTACTAGTAGATTTCAGCGGGAATCTCCTATTTAATCATTTCTTCCCAGAAGTTTAATGTCTATCTTGGACAGGATGTTGATATCTATGCGTCTTGAATGGAGTGCAGTGAATGGTTGTGTGATTTTTTGTTTTAGATTATTTTTTATCATCCCAATAAAATACAAAATATATTTAAATTATTGTTTTTATTGCTTAAGGAAACATCTCAATAATATTTTATGTGTCACCATAATTAAGTGATATATTTGTTAGCCATTAAATTATATGTAATCATAAAAAAAAATTTACCCCCACCCCATTACAAAAATCAAAAGTGTTGAATTTATTTATGCTCTTCAAACCTTTTACTAACACATATATTTCATTTAACTAATCATATATTGATGTGTTTAATATATTCATACAAATTAGTGAACGATGTCAAAATGCCACATTGCCTAGTAATGTATGAGGAGAGAAAGAGATACCTGAAACTTTCCTTTTTTCTTACACAATGGTGTGCAGATGACAGCTAGAAAATTTCGACCACATAAATGTCCATCCAATTATATTGTAGAGATCAATGATATAAAATACTTGACTCTAGAGTGAAGAGGTTCGGACTTATGTTGTATGTAGCATGGACATAAATTTAAGGATAATATTATAATTTATCATCAAGAATATAATATTTTTATTTTTCATTTCATGACTTTAAAAGGCTTTTTTATAAAAATCTAAAGCTAATTCATATTTCAGGAAGAGGTTGACATACCATCAAAACATCTTTCATTCCTAGCTACGTACCTAATTGTAAAATAAATTATGTACAGTATTTGAATTATTAATTTGTGGCCTAGCCAGTGATCTCTATATTATACTGGATGGACATAAACATACGCATTGCCAAGAATCAAAGCGTGATGCTCAAGTTTATCGTCTGCTTCATTGTGGGGGGGACAGATTTAACTGTTTCTTTCAATGTTCTTGTGCGAAAACATGTCTTTGATGAATAAAAGTGTCATTGTTTGAAAATAGTGAAGTATCATACGACACTTGCCTGAAGAATCGTTTACATTAAAGGATATAGAATTAAATTTTACAGGTAATACTGTACAAATACGAATGGAATATTTAAAAAATTTAAATATGTGGTTACAATTCATGTTGTTTACAGTCTGCCAAGACTACACTTATAATTAAAGTTGGCTATTAGCTTGTGTATTGGTTTCAGAAACCATATTATATTGAAATTTTGATAAATATAATTAATAAAGAAAGTTATCTTAAAACTTGATTACATTTGTTTGAATGACCAATTTGTGTAGTTGCCATACGTTCAAACTATCACTTAGGTTATAGGAATGTAGAAAGTATCATTATATACTGTAACTATTTTTTTTAAAGCTAGCTCATATCTTGTATATTGCTTTCAGAAACCATATTATGTTGATAGTTTGATAACTATAATGAAACAACTCAAACAAGTTAGATAAAAACTATATTACATTTGTTTGAATAACATAATTTGTGTAGAAGTCTTACGTTCAAACAATAATTTAGGTTACGGGCTTGTAGGACGTACGGTATCTACTAAACCCTGATTTTAGTAAGAATCCCAATCTGTAAGGCTTTATTTGTAGAAATTAATTTAAATGATTACGGACGTCATCACCCTCATTCATTTTCTGAAGGATCAATTGTTTCAATAAAGTGGCTTTTCTAGTGGGACCTTTACTTTACCAATTTGGATTTCAGATTATGATGTGGCAGCCTATTGTGATGTTAAAGATGCATTAGAAGGAGGTGATGGAGAAGCATGGCAAAAAGCTATGAAAAAAGAAATGAAATCTCACTTAAAAAATGAAACTTGGGAAATTGTAGATCGAGAAGAAAGTGACAATGTGATAGGTAGAAGAATGGTATTAGAAATAAATATAAAGCCAATGGGGAGCTATAGAGAAGGAAAGCTCGTCTGGTTGCAAGAGGTTTTGCTCAGCACCCAGGAATTGACTTTGTTAAAACCTATGCTCCTGTCGCAAAACTGAGCTAAATTAGATTTCTTCTTGGAGTTGCACTTAATCAAGACATGAAAGTTACTCAAATGGATATCTCGACTGCCTTCCTCAATGGTTAACTTGAAGAAAGAATCTTAATGGGGAAATCAGACATGTTGGAAACATTTTTATGTGACATAATGATGAAAGAAAACCACAACCCAGACCATTCTACATTTCTCAAAGCTAAGAAGATGTTAGAAAAGCTTGGAAAATCAGATAAAGACAAAGTATGCCTGCTTAAAAGAGCTGTTTATGGCTTAAAACAAGCCGTTAGGCAATGGTTTAAAAGGTTGGACTTGAAACTAAAGGAATTGGGTTTCTTCCCTCACAAGCTGACCCTTGTATATACACATTTTCTACTACTAAAGGGGGGAAATAAACATATGTAGATGGCATTATATTGGCATTAAGAAATCAGCAACATCTGAATGATTTAAAACAACAACTAACGAAATCCTTCGAAATGCGAGACTTTGGAGAGCTACATTATTGTTTAGAAATTTAGCTCTTCCACAAGGATGATATGATTTCAGTATCGCAAACTCGATACATTGAAGAACTTCTCAAAGAATACAGCATGAGTGACTCTAAACCTGCTGCAACTCCAATGGTACCTGGCATGAAGTTACAGAAGAATCCTGGAAATATTGAAAAATAGCCCTATCAAAACTTGAGTGGTTCACTCATGTATTTGTTTGTGGCTACTATGCCAGACAGAACACATACAATCAGCTTCTTAATTCAATAAAACATATGTTTTGTGAAAGAGCATTGGCTGGCTGCCAAAAGAGTTTTGCACTACTTAAATGGAACAAAAAATCTCGCACTGGTTTTCAAGAAAACTAGTAAACCACTTATTGGGATAGCAGATGCTGACTGGGCAACTGGAGAAGATAGAAGATCTTATTCAAGATACTGTTTCCAGTTTGCAGTGACTTCCATCAGCTTGGAATCAAAAAAACAGAGAACTGTGGCACTGTCTACAGCAGAATCAGAATACGTGTCATTGAGAGAGGTAGCAAAAGAAGCAATGAACTTAAAACAACTAGTGAACGACATGGGTGTGCCTCACCAATCAATTGAAATACTTAATGACAATATGTATGCACAAAGTTTGACTAAGAATAACATCATAAGTTCAAAGTCAAAACATATCAGATTTAGATAACACTTCATTAGAGAAAAAGTACAGGCTATGGGCCTAGTACGCTTCCCCTGTAGTAGAAGTAGATTGAAGTTTGATTCACACTGATAGGACTGTGCGCAGGCCGTGCTGGGATTGTGTCGTGTTGCTACCATTCACACTGATAGGACTGTGCGCAGACCGTACTGGGACTGTGCCGTGTCATGTCACTACCATTCACACTGATAGGACCATGCTGGGAGTGTGCTCTTAGCGCTACTGTTTTGCTCATCTGCAATTGTAGACATAGATCAAACAGAGGACGATGTGATTGTTGTATGTGGGCTTTATCTTATTTCACTTGATAAAAAGAGGAGAAAATGAAGAAAATACTGGGTTTATAATTTGTTTAGAGCAAGAAAAGAAGGAGAATTCCTTAATATGTTTGGGCGACTCAGAGATGACCATCAAAAGTTTCACAAATATTTTAGAATGAGTATCCCGAAGTTTGAAAGCTTACAAAAACCTCTGGCATTCAGTTTATCAGCTATCTCCTTATATTTTCTTTGGTGAAATTATTATCATAATCTTTATGCTGCAAATTATATAAGCATTCATACTCTTGAGCCAACATTATCAAGTTTTCTTCGACCATAGTTTTGGCTTATTGCATACAGTTGTGTTAACAATGTTAGAATGTTCTGCAGCCACTGTCAGATTGTAGATAGTAACCTTCGTGAAGGTTTTCCTTCAAAAATCATCGTATATATTAGCCTACGTCAACTTATTTTTTTTAAAAATCACAAGTTTTGAACTTAGTAAAAGCTTTGAAGAGCATAACAAACACATTTATTTCATTTAACTAATCACACATTGATGTAGCTCATATATTCAATCAAATTAATGATCGATGTCAAAATGCCACATTGCCTTTTATAGGTGTAAGAGAGAGAGAGATACCCGAAAGTTTTCTCCTCTCCTACACAACAGTATGCAGACTACAGCTCGAAAATTTCAGCCACGATGTTCATCCAGTTAATATATTATAAAGATCAATGGGCCTAGTATAGTAAACCTTAGTTTCAAAATTTCCCCTCAGCCAATCAAATTTTCCCGTATCAAAGTTTTGTTTACTTTCAATTTTTTTATATATATTTTTTTTTTGCAGTCGCCAGAGAAAGAATCGATTTATAAATCAGATCGAGATCTTTGAATCAATCTAAATAATCGACTAATCGATGTTAAAAAATATATTTTCATCTAGATCGATCCAAGATTGTGTTTCCTCCTTACGTCAAACTTCAAAGTCCAATTCAAAGTCTGATCGACATTTGCATAAGGGGAGTGTGTCTTAATCTTTAATTAATTATATTTTATTATTATCATCGATCGCTAGACTCAAGATAATGGCGGTAAATCTCGATGAATGCTATGAACTAGTTTTAAAACTTACCATGGAATCTGGAAAAGTAAGGTTTTTCTTTAATTCGTTTTACTTTTAACATAAAATAGAAGTATAGTACATAAATATTTTTAAAACAGTTTTTTCACCATAATATTACACACACATGCTAACATTATGATCAAAGGGAAGTTTATAGAATGGTTTGAGCTTCTAATTTTATTAAGTTATATTGTCATCAATGTAGAGTGATAGTGCAAACTTTCATCTCGACAGTCTTGTGATAGTCATAGGGCCTACACTGATTTCTAGTGGCAGTCATGGGGCCACCTCAGCTCTAGTGGCAATCATAGGGTCAACTCAGATCTTTAGTGGCAGTCATGGGGCCACCTCAGCTCTAGTGGCAATCATAGGGCCAACTCAGATCTCTAGTGGCAGTCATGGGACTAACTCACCTCTAGTGATAGTCATAGGGCCAACTCGTCAATTAGGGTAAATGGGTTAAAAATCTTGTAACAGATATGATGGCCTACCAAGTGAAGTTTATGGAAAGGTTTTGAAAATATTTAAGTTCTTAATTATTTTAAAACATCATTCATTAGTGGTAGTGTAAGTAAATAATCTTAGTATCTATTTGAACAGGTTCCATTTTATAAGTAAATTAACTTAGTAATTTGATTATACAAAAGTGTTTGATCTAGTTTAATGCTTCATTAAAATCTTAATGGGGTTATAATAGAATTATCCAACTATTTATTTTAAATAATTAATTAATAAGCTTCACCCAGATAAATTTAGCTCCAAACTTAATTGGACAGTAAGGGATCCAGACATTCTCGAATCCGATTTTCCTTATTACTCGGATCTGTAATAACTTTAAGGATTTGAGGATCCCATCCCTACTTAAGATATAATTGTTTATTTATTTCCATAACATTACAAGTTAATAGAAATTTGAAAGTATTTTAACCCTGCATCCAAACACCCACTTGGTATGGTAACACAGGAGACAATACTTCTTCTCCTGTTTTATAACAGCAGTAGTAGAAGTAATATTCTCCTGAAGTGGGGGCAAAGAGGAAGGAATAAATTTTTTTTAAATTGCACCGCTTCTTATTGTATGTAATAATTACGCTTATGTGCTAGGGTTGAGTTGAATTTAAAGAAAGTATAGGCTACACATATTTTCATAGAGGGAGAGGGGAAAAAACCACCCTCGGTACAACCAACCAGGATTAGAACCTCGTTATCCATATCATGGGCAGTCCACTCATTATGAGAGTGACGCCTTAGTCCACTTGAACACCAAAGCAGAACGCAAGGAATATTTGAGGGCTGATGACGACTGGAACAAATACATTCTTATACACAGTAAGGTGATTCTCATTTGGGGAGGACATGATTCTGAAAAATATTTTCTCTGCGGAAGATTCAATTATGTTATTTTTTTAGCACCGCTTCTTATTACCCGTTCGGGTTATACGTTTATTTACTAATTGTGCTATTGGGTTAGGAATTGGGAAAGTTGAATTTAGAGGAAGTGAACCCACATTAGCGTGGAGGGAGAGTGGAAAACCATTTAGGAAAAACCACCCCCATTTCACCCGACCCAAGATTCGAACCTCAATCTCCCTGGCCTTGGTAGTCTAGCTCAACATGAAAGCTCGTTAGCTAACTACGGCATCGAGGCTGGTTTCAATTATGTTAGTGTTATTGTTTTAGGGGACGTTCTTAACCCTTACAATAAAATGGCACAGCTAAAGTATGGCTCTCTATCTGTACAGATGGCACAGGGGAGTAAATTGTCACAAAAATGTACAGGAAGAAAGTAGCCAGCTGAAGCATTCATTGCTTTTTCTTTCGTGGCTGTCCCGGAAGGCCGCTAACTAGTTGGTCGTGATTTTATAACAAGGCCATGCCCTACAGAGGAGCAATGCTCACTATCCGAGCTGTAATACCTAAACAGATTGATTTGTTGTATGGCATTACATTGGGCTGTTAATGCAACGCATGAAAGATATTTTTAGTGACGATTCACTCAATAGGGATGTCAGATGAACGTAATCAAGACAGTAGGGCCTACTACTAGTCCATATTGATTCAAACTTGTTGATACCATTTGTGCACCAAGGACCTCACTCCTGGAATTTATTGGACGCCTTTAGGGGGAGGCCAAATATATGCTAAAGGTTAAGTAGGCTATAATTTTCTAGCGAAACACCCCCGCACGCCTCACCCCTAGAAATTTATCTCCCTACACTCTTACATTTGTGAGCATTTTAATCCATTTAAGCTCAAGATGATCCCAGGATGACTCTGTGGTAGATCATTGGTGTGCTAAACCAATGGTCCTGGGTTCGATTCCTCGTGTCCAGGTGTCATTTTTTAACGTAGTCTATTATAATCAAGATACGGCTAATGTCTGTGATTATAATCATTAATTCCGAAGCTTTGCCTTTCATAGCCTACTTAATATTATAGTTTCTTTCTCCCACATGGTTAAATGTTAAATTGGTTCATATTACAACTGGTTAATCCAACCATTTTCACCATTTTATAAAGGTGGATATTTACATTTACCCTTAGAAAGAAACAAATGTATAAAATAATCTAAAGTTGATGATGGTGACCACATCTGCCTGAAACTCTTTTTGACAAATTTGATTGTATAGGCATAATATATTCTAAATGAAGTACTTTGCAGCCTACACCATCTTTTGGAATTATTTTATTAATTGTATAGTGGTCGTTTCCAAATATGAATTATTATAACTATTTGCATACTACTATATTACACTTGCAGGCAGGTAGAACTTAAAATGTATATTCTACTTTAGTAGCAGGATTAATATATATATATATATATATATANTATACCATTAATAGTTATTGAGTTATAAAATTATAATGTTTAAAGGCGTAAGATACTTAAGTGTGTGGCTTTATTCATACGTAGGCCTATTAATTACGCTAATGATTTAAGGATGAGGAAGGTTGAATTATTTTAGGTGCATTTGCGTGGGGGAGAGAGAGTGGTTTTACACTCTCATTACACCCGACCATGAGTGTGATTTTATCTCTCTATCTTTGACAGTGGGGCTACCAAAGCAAATAATATTAAAGTTAGAGTTGATTAAACTAAGGTGGATGGTGTGTGAACTGTAATGAATATATTTTGTTCCAGTTGATCAAAGAAAGAATCTGGGGGCCGAAACTTGTTGTCGAGAAGTCGTGCGAAGTGGACCTCGTCACAGAGACTGACCAGCAGATTGAAAAGTTACTTATAAGTAGTCTTCAGAAACAGTTCCCTGACCACAAGTGAGCTTTTTAACTGCGACAACATACTTACAATCTCTTACAGAGCTAAATTTGTTATTAACTTATTCACTCCTCTAATGTAACATTTATTAGCAGCATCTACCTCAAGTTCTCATCCCCAGAGTGAGACGCTATGGCCTCATTTTCTTTCAATTATAACTAACTTAGTTTGACACGAGTGCAGACAACGTAGACAACAAACTGGCTGACATGAGAGGACCAACTGGTTGACAAACTTCCTAATGAATGCATTTAAGAGTGGGTTAAGACACCTCAGTCAACGAAGGGTCTAAGGCAGTGGTCGGCAAAGTGCGGCTCCAGAGCCGCATGTGGCTCTTTGACACCTCAAGTGCGGCTTTGACACAAATATCCACGGAAGGCGCAATAATATTTTCATTTAAAAAAACTAGGTAAAAGAAAAATTACATCTTATTTTGATAAATTAAAATTCTTCTATAAATCAAGAACATGTATAATTTTTTGTTTAAGCTAAAAGATAGATAGGTAATTAAAATTTTAAATTGTTGTAAAAAAATACGTAACGAACATCGAGTTTAATTTTATTAGTTTTCATAAACGTAAACACAAACCATGTACAAACTAC
>CABFWO010007082.1:13858-28353 GCA_902155825.1 Timema genevievae
ATCAGCTGAAAAAGCTTGCGTTTGCTGTTCTTTCCTTTTTCGGTTCTACATATATATGTGAACAATCTTTTTCAAGCATGAACATTATCAAGAGTAAACTGAGAAGTCGTCTTATTGATGAGAACTTGGAATCATGCCTAAAATTAAAAACAACAACGTACAAACCTGACTTACTCAAACTTTCCAAGGAGATGCAAGCACATTGTTCGCATTAATAAATATTTATTAAGTATGAAATTTAGTTTTATTTAGTGTAATAAAAGTTTACTAAACAAGCAGATTTGGCTCCCAATTTTTTTTAAAATTGTTGTAATGTTCATATTTGGCTCTTTGGCAAATAAGTTTGCCGACCACTGGTCTAAGGTGTCACTCATGTTATCTGCTGATTATGGTGAGATTTAGGTTTGAATCCCGGTCGGGTCTACTGAAGGTGGTTTTTCCTAAATGGTTTCCCACTCATCCTTTTATGCAAATGTGAATAAATCATCTCTAAAATGCTTCCTTTCTCATCCCCAGGTAAATATTAAACTAAACATTTGTTTTTGTATTTTATATAATCGTATGATTCTTGATCTTTTTCAATAAATAGATTCACTCTTCCTCACTGAAACCACGTTTTTCACCTTTTCTGTTATTTTAACAAAAATGTTTTGTTAACTAGACGAACAAAATTGTCACCATAGAAGGCAGTAGTTTTAGATAATTTTATCTCACTTGACTTCGACTTTTCTCCGACCTAACTTGCATTTGACTTGCACTCCACTCTTCCTAATCATCGTTCTTGCATCCTGCCCAAAGAATACGGGGTCGACCCCAGCTTGCATTATAATAGCTGCAAGAGATGGATGTGTGACAGTTACACCAACTTGTAGCTTAGCATAACTATATCTAGGTGATAGTAGTTATTCTTAATAGGGTGATCACACTTATGTATCTCAATAAACTTAAGTTTAGATTCATGAATATAGGCTTAGTATTTATTTCATAATTTCACATGTAATATTAATCTCATCATATATATTGGTAGAATACTTACTTACATGTCATGGCGCCCAAATAGAAAACAATAGGATCTATCAGTCACGAATAAGTAACACCCGCATATCGAGACTGATCAAGTTGTGTATTGAATCGGTCAAGATCAGAACACACAACTCGGGTGAGAATATGCATATGTCATTACACACTTTTTTAAGTCATAGTATTGATGATAAGTTGTTAACCTGACAACTTAGATCAAATTTATTTTATTTGAGAATATATCAATTGTCTATATCATTTGACATACAAAGCTTTGAAAATTACTTCATTGTTAGAATGATATCAAAGTTGTTTTTTTATTTAGCGCCTTGTCATAATACCTGTTCGGGCTATAGGTTGTCTATGTACTTATTTATTAGGGGCTAGATAGGTTGAATTTAGAGGAAGTGTACCTACATTTGAATGGAGGAAGAGGGGAACCTTATTTAGGAAAAAACCACCCTCAGTACATCCGACTGGGATTTGAACCCCGATCTCCCTGTCATCGGAACTCTAGTCTAGTGCAAGGGTGACACCTTAGACCATACGTCCACCGAACTAGGTATATATAAAAGATTATCCACATTAAATTCTTAGGATCTGCCTTTTCCTCATTTAATGTATTTTGATCAATTAAATAAGATATAGAATAGAAGTTCTGCCAAATTCTAAGTTATTTTTTTTTACACATGAGTATTGTCATATTTTATATTTTCTGTAAAAACTTGTTTAAACATAGATTCTTCTGGCGGTGATAACGATCCATCTTAAGTCATGATTATAACGACTAATTAACTTACAGGAGGACAGACAAGATATCCTTGCTATAACCATCACTCACTATATATCACTGATGAGTTAAATGTGTAATTTTTTTTTCTATAACTTTAAAAAAAATATAGATTCATAAAACCAGAAAGAAATATTAGAGAGAAAAAAATAATACACTGTTATTACATATCTTCATGTTATTGTATTAGGCCCTACTATGATTGTATAAATTACAACATACTTATTAATAAACACAATTTATCCGGCCATGATTTATTTAGACATTTCATTTTGTTAGTACGCATGTTTCCGGGAAGGGTTAGTATTTAACTGATTTTACAGTTACGGTGGTGTTGGGTAAAGTGGGGGAGCAAAGCAGAGGTAGTGAGGGAGGACAGCTCCCATCAAATTCTTGGAATAGACCAAAATAAAAGAAAAGGGTCTTACTTATTTTCTATGACAACCTGCAACAAATTATGAGCAGACTAATAACCTGACTATAATCCAATGCAGGTGTTCATAAAAGCAAAGTTACCTCTTTCATTTTTGCTTAATTCAAGAACTGAGCATTTACACCAAAATAATAGAGAATGCTTTCAAATTTTCTTGGTTACCAAAATTTGTGTGGTATACCATGTTGTACACTCATTTTAAAAGCGATCAATTGTATGGGAAAATGTATAAATTAAAGTCATCATGGTTGTTTGCTCATCACAGCCATGATCTCAAAATATCCACGCTCGCTATATAACCAAGTTGGACTGTGTATCAATCCCATTTTGTTGATAACACAAATAAAACTAAATTCAGTGAATTCCTCTTGATGTTGACCTCAGATTCATCGGGGAAGAGTCTGTGGCTGATGGAGCCAAGTGCGAGTTGACCGTGTCTCCCACTTGGATCATTGATCCAGTTGACGGAACCATGAACTTTGTTCATGGCTACCCGAACGTGTGTGTGTCTGTAGCTCTATGGGTCGACAAGGAGCCACAGCTGGCAATCGTTTACAATCCAGTGTTGGAGCAACTGTTCACTGCCCGTCGCGGCGAAGGTGCATTTCTCAATGGTAGCAGGATACACGCTTCCAAGGAGACAGGTACAGTCTTATACAGGAGTGTGAAAAAGTGCAAGTAAGAAAAGGTAATTGTTTTAACCAAAACTTTTTTTTTCCAAAATAAATAAAAAACTGCTTCAATACAAACATAGAGCGTAACTTTCTTCACGTGGTGATCTCAACATTTGTTGAATGTCTGACTCAAGCATAGCAGCATTAAGGTGCAGATAGACTGGAAAGTAATCTCACGCGAGATGCTGTCAGACAATACTGTCACAAATGTAAACTGCTTTGCGAGTAGATTTCTGATGACTCGCGCAAGTTGTTCTGCAAGACCAACGCTTCCCTGTCTAAACACACTCCTAGCCACTTCCGCAAGCTCTTGCAAAATATCCAAATCCAAACCATTTTGATATTTTCTGCGGGACGTGCCCTAGTTAATTGTCTCTCTCAATTGTGTCTCCCTTCAAAAAGGGGAGTGATAGTGAAATAAAATTGCTAACTACTCTTTATGAGGAAAATGAAGTTTTTTGTGAAGTTAACAATACAGAGACAGGTTTAAAAAAAACAAGATGTCCATATAACTTACAAGTCATAGCAAACAAGTTCTCCACCAACCCAGTGGAAATATCTAGAAGTCTGTGTAATATACGCAATCAATTTAATCGAGAATTAAAGAAAAATAAGTTTAAAAAAAAGTACTGGAACTACTCCTTTAACACCAGCATTGCCTTTCCTTCCGTTTTTTTCTAATTATAGAATAGATTTGGTTTAGGATTAATAATGCAGCAGCATATTTGAGACATCTGATGGGAGGCATTCCAAAATGACTATAATAAACCTTGCGCGAGCAATATTCTCCTCTCAAGTGTAAACAGCTTTGCGAGAACTCTCGCAAGTCACTCAACAACACTACTCACCCAACAGATCTCGCAGCAATTTATTGCTGCTAGTGTAAACAGACCTAGACAGCTCTTAAAGCGAGAACTGTTGCACTTCACTTGCCAGTGTAACTGTAACCTAAGGTGAGAAACTTTATAAATGAAGAAACAAAATTATCATTAAATTTTATGACACCCTTCACAGATATTCAACAACTGTTGATATTACTATGTGAAGAAAATTAAACTCAAGTATGTACTGTAGAATTATTTGGTTTTCTTCCGACCCAAAAAAAAAATGTTTTGAAAGACAAACTGCACAAACACTTATCTTTTCTTGCGTACCCTACACTCCCACCTTAAAGCAACTTACACCTGTACTTTTCTCTCATGCCTTAGCATAACCAAAAATAATAGTATTACATTTATGCTTTTCAGAATTGTCCAAGTGTTTGTTAGGTGTGGAGTTTGGGACAAGTAGAGACCAGGAAAAGATGGCGGTTGTCATGCACAATATCAACAAACTTGTCCCACTGGTTCATGGGTAAATATAACTGCATATTACTACAAATTATATTTACCTCTATAGAGTCACATGCATGCTAAAACTTTTTTTTTATGTGTGTGTCAGGTTGCGTTCATCAGGCTCGGCTGCTCTAAACATGGCACTGACGGCAATCGGTGGTACTGATGCTAACTACGAGTTTGGTATCCATGCTTGGGATGTCGCTGCTGGTGCACTTTTAGTTGAGGAGGCGGGCGGTGTTATCTTGGACACAACAGGTAAAAACATTGTTATACTCTGATTTTGATTGGAAGAACAGTTGCAGCCAACATTGGTAATATTTTAATATATTATTTGGGTTATTTTATTGATATTGATGATATGTATCAAAAGTGACAGCTCCAGGTAACATGACTTGATGTTTGAATAAATTAAATTTGTTTTAGTAAATTTAGTATATAAATTCTACTGTTCTTCCTACTAAAATCATACTATACCTTCAGTAGCAGTGCTACCCGGTATAAAATAGTTAAAGCTTGTAACTCTCACAGTGAAACCTTCATTAGAGGCTTTATACTCCACAAATTTCATCTTATGATTCTAGGTGGAAAATTTGACGTGCTGAGTCGCCGGTACTTGTGTGCTGGCACGCAAACCGTGGCCGACCAAATTGTTAAGATTATTAAGCAGTATAGTCCTGACAGAGATTAACTACACGATTTTATCTATTTCCATTGATCTTTTGATTGCACTTAAGTTAATACCTGTTAATTTATTTCGCAATATATTTCTAGGTTGATCTGACTAACTAGTAGGTACTGGTAACTATACTTTATTGTCTGAACAGTCAATATTATCTAATAGGTTTTATTTTGGGCTTGGTACTTATCTTAACTAGAACTGTATCCTACAAATAGATTTGACATATTGTGTTCTCATATTATGCACTCGGCTGTGTGACATATAATAATCTCTAGTCATGGTGGCTACAAGCCGCAAAAACCTGGGAAAAGTTTGTTAATTTTCTTATGTCAGGGAAAACAGGGAATCACATTACAATTATGAAACATCAGGTAATGTTTAATACCTATCTCTAAAAACCAGGGTTGCAACTGATTGGGATAACTGGGAGGCATTTGGATTGAGATTTCAACACCGTGAAAAAATTTGGGAAAAGGGCTCTTGAATGAACTGCCACTTGTCTGGAATTTAAAAATACTAAGAGGCTTTATTCATATGTGTAATTGAATTAGGCTACCTTGAAATTGATTGATATTTATATTTGATATTAAATAATTGAGGTTCTAGGATAATTAATTTTGTAAGACTACAAGAATGTATTAGACAAGGTATTGTGTATAAATACACATAAATAGTACTTGCTCAATGCTCAGGTACTAAACCTTTGTAATAAGCTGTTCAAAGTCTCTCAACCGGAGATAAACCCTTTTTAAAAATTGGATTCCCCCATTATAATTGGGATTTTGAATTTTATTTTCTAGTGTGAGTGGCTTCCTTGAAAACTATCAACTTCACACCTAAGCACTAAAACAACTGAAAGATTTTGTTTCTCAAATTTTAACAAAATGCATTGCTTAGATATATTGTGTTTGTCCGTTTTATATATTTCTATCTTCCTTTCTTATATGTTCTTCCAAATACAATACAATTGCCTAGACTTGGGATGGTTGTAGAGTGCTTTGTTTATTATGCCAAATTTACAAAGTGCCACAAACAATTCCTAGAACATTTAGTATTTTTAAAGTAACTTATAAAATACTGCTAGTATTATTTTTTTGAATGTGTGATACATTTAGGAAATTTAAAAATTATCATTCTCTTAGGGAAAGCGGAATTAAAGGTATTCCTAATCGCATCAACTTCCAATTTGCTCTTTGCGGTGAGGAAAGACAATTTTTTTGTAGTAAAACTTATAAATAAAGATATACTTGTGGAGGATTGCCTAAAGTCCTGGGCTGTGCTCAGTTCAGAATCATATCTTGTGTGAACAAGTGACTGTGACAACATTACATATGTTGTCGCTTAAGAAAAAGATAGACTTAAAATTAATGCTCTAAGCTCCCGCCTATGACACTCTTCTCAGTAGATAATGTAAAAGTTGTTTAGACACTGAGGCTACGGCCAGACAAGCAGTAAACGTTGTTCGAGCTGGACTTACAAATGTTGCAGAACATGGCCAGGTTGAAGTGTGAAATGTATCTGGAATCAGGCCCAGAATAATGCAACTTCTTGCCATAGATTTATCAGTTCATTTCAGTCCTGTCCTGAATCTTGTAGCAAAATCTAATTTATCTGTATTATTTGTGCAATGTTGGTGCCATCGAGAGCGAACAGTGGCTGTGGAAAAGAAAGAAGGCACTGTTTTCCTGAAAATAATTTGCTCCCTCTAGCTTTATTTCACTCCCCTGTGATACTCTCGAATGTAAAATGTGGACTTTGGTCAAAATCCAAATACCTTCTACAGACATCTTTCCAATTTTCAAATATTTACCAGGAGAGGAGTACTCCAAATACATTCTATAGGCATCTTGCCTAGCCTCTTAAAAAACCCTTTTTGGCTAATTTTACAAATAAAGTTCCACCACCAATGAGGTTGAAGTAGTGGATTCATCCTCTTAGTGAAAGGTAAACAAAGATAAAATTGGTTCTTATTCATGAAACACTTTAGCCTTTTCAATTTACCCAAACAAGATTTAAATATTGTATTGTATAAACAATGATTTTTTACAACTCTAAAATGACATGTTCATGATCACTGTACTCCATATCTTTTATAATAAAGTAAAAATATATCAAAACATTTTTTAAAAACTCACTCCACAACAAATATTGTCACGTCTAGTCAATGTACAGCAGTATTTTTCGCTCTTGGAATGGGCCCAGGTCTATTCTAGCAGCCCCCTGACCTTTAAGTTGTGTCCTCCCACAGGACATTTACTGCCCTGTCTGGCCCATCACACTTGATTACACCGGTTGCATTCTTCCTGCGTCATTTGAAGTGTGCTTCAAACATTATTTATTGCTTGTCTGGTCGAAGCCTAAGGCTTTTTACCGCAAATGAGCTATCTTTGTGATCACGACATATCGTCACAATGGGAATGTATGATGAAAGTTGTTCATTAGATTTATTTTAGACATGAACTATTAGAGGGCCTTTGATAAATAAAAAGTTTTTTAATTTTTAATTTAGTACAACTGTGATGGATTATTGAAATAAATACTATATATGATTTAAATGTGAATTTGAAGAGAGATATAAATTTGTGTTTTATTTGAGCATTCCTTTTCCTTGGGTTTTAGGCTTAATTTATTATTTCACTAACATTGACCTATTTAAATGCTAGTCCTTTTAATTTACTGAGGTTTTCTCACTGATAAGATTATTATATAATAAAATCTACATGGTGTTTGTCTGTCCAGAGTTTTTTTTAATGTCCCGATAAAGTACAAAACAAACTTCGCACACTGATCACTTAAGTGTTGTAGCTACCCCCAAATTCTTAAGACTGAATTTATTTTGCAGGGGACTAGCCCACAGGATATTCAGCACACGGTGATTACGTGGCTAGAGCAATAAATATAATTGTGGCCTATTGAAAGCGCCCATCTGTATGAGGAAAATAAACTTAAAAATAAAATCTTGAATACCCGTAAGAACTAAAGACTCAAATTATACCACCTTTTGTTTTGAAAATTCTAATATTATAAAACAAAAAATAATTCACGATAAATCAGTAACTGGGTATGCTGAGAGTCAGGGCTCAACCCTAGTATTTTATAAGTTGAGAGGTTACTGAATAAGCCTTAGCTCAACAAAGTATTTGAGTTTCATACCTTAACAAAATATTAAGTTTGGTCCATCTTACATCAGAATTCAGACCAAATCTTTTGCAGTTGTATTGTGTTCCATTTTTCCCATAGTGTTTTTCAATTTTAATTTTTTCTTTCACACTAAGCGAATGCTCGAGTGTTTAACTTTAAATATTACCTACATGCTGTTTGCTTAAGGGTTACACCCAAAAGACACTCCCATGACTTGCATGTGCGGGTGTCAAAGAGGATGGGATTGAGGGGAAAATGAGCCCACTCCCCGGTGTTAGCCCATATAGTACCGAATTGATCATCAATAAGAGCTTTGTTTTTAATCGACCGTTGTGTATCACTGCATGAGGTTTAAATTAATTTCTCTTTTCAGGTCTTATCTAAACTGCCTTAAGATAAGTTAACAAAAGTCCAAATTTTGAAGTAAGCTTTGCATGATGAAAGAACAACTGAAGGGGGAAAGTTACATTACACACATTTTCCAAGATTACTTTTATATCTCAGCCCCCATAAGAATTTCAGTATATACTTTTTTTTAAATGAATTTGTTACAGAAACCTTGTTCAAAGTGAGGTGCAAGGGAAAGCGATAAAAGGCCAGGGATTTTGCAGTTTTTATAGAAAATATTTCTGTGTCCAAAATAAATAAAATATTGCCCTAGTAGCAATGTCAAGTTTAATTTTCTTCACATGGTGATATCAACAGTAGTTGTTGAAAATCTGTCAATGGTGTCCTGAAATTTAATGAAAACTTTTTCTCTTCATTTAAAAAAATTATCATCTAATGCTGCTATGTTCATGACAGATATTCAACAACTGTTGATATCACTATGGGAAGAAAATTAACATAAACGTTAGTACTGGAACAATATTTTATAACTGCAAACACACTGAGCTTTTCTACAAACCCCTGCAACCTCACCTTGAGGGTGTTTGGCCCAAAATTAATATAATTTTTTATATATATATAGGTCTTCTTAACCCAATATTGGATTGGTGTATTAAATATAGATTAAATGTATGTTTTAAGCACACTATTTACTCAAAGTTGAAAATTTTGGCATTTAATTCAACAATTTTTAGAAAAACCAAATGATGCAAAGATTTCATATTTGGAATGTTAGAAGTACTTGAGGAGCTTTATTAATTGAAATAAATATTATTACAATGAACCTTCAATTAATTGCATAAAAAATTGCCAAATAAATGCAATATTCAATTAATTATTTTGTATACTTAAACTTGTGTAATAAATGGGGGAAGTAAATTAATGCAGACTTCTTTTAACTTTATAATTGTACTTTGTTCACATTAATATTCATTCTGAAACTCATGAAAACTGATACAAGCTGAGGTGCTTTATATTTTGCTCCTGGATTTTGAAAATATATCTGATACAACCCCGCAATAGCCGAAACAGAACGGCCTGGTCAGAGTAGCGCAGACAACTCATCCCTTCTCACTTCAAGTCACTACTGTCTGTCCTTGAAACCATAAATTTGTCACTAGTGGTTATGGTATGTTTGTGCAGCTTGTCGCCGTGACCCATCACTATCTTTCTTTAGGGATTATCACCTGGCTCTCCACCGTTTTCAAGTCAGTGTGGCAAGTGCAACATTGGTGGAAGGATTTTTTTCAGTGTGGCTGAGTGTAATTGCATTAAATGTCTTTAGGGATGTAATAATAATGGAAAAACTATTTTTATTATTTTAAAAAATTGCCCCACAAAAGTTTAACATAAATGTTTTACCAAGCCGCTGTAAACCACTTATTAACTATTTAGGAAAAGATATTAAGAATGACCTTAAACAAAGAATACAGCATGATACGTTAATATGTATGCACAATTGTGCATATCACACCCTCACGACAAAAGTGGCGCAAGTCAAAATTTTCTGATTTTACGATGATTATGGGAACATAACTCAAAAGAGTAAGACTTTCATCTGTAAAAGTAACATGATCCAGAGCTTAATATTACGACGCTAGAGGCAGTAGTGTCTCTTTTGCATTCTACACAACCTGTGAATGCTTGGCCGAGGACAGTGACACTTCTGACTTGTGATGGGTAAGTTCACTTTAGTTGTAGTGTTAAAGTGACACATCTCAAAAATAAAAGTGAACAAATGACACATTTCAAAAAGTGACGCTTTTTCTGATTGAGGTAAGTTATTTTTACTATTTCTTGTTATTTTATATAGTCATATTCCAAGTTGTGACGCTTTTCCTAATATTTCCCTTACTTTTAATTGTTCATATTTAGATTTATGTCAATTTTCCTGAATATTAACTGCTTCTCTTCAATCTCATTTGAAATTATGTCACTTTTCTATAACTTTAAATTAATTTAAAATTGTGTCACCTCATTCTTATTTTCTTGTTATACTTTTTCAATTTAAATTAGGTTCTTTTTTTTTTTTCAGATGTTTTCCGCGAAAGATGTGTCTCGTGGTAGATTGATGGTTGCATTATCGATAAAAAGAAATGAAATTATTAAGACAAAAAAAACTGAAGTTAAAGAAGATAGTGTTGTTGAAGGTATTGGTATGTTAACCACAGAAAAACAAGATGGACCAGAAGTTCAAAACATTCATTTTGTAGAAAGCCTTAGTTTCAAAAAAAGCAGACAAACAGGAATTTATAGAGTCGTAATATTGTTGAAACTGAGAGTATTTTAACTTCAGAAAGCGCAGATGAACAAGCCACAATCATAAAAGAATCGGCAGGAGCCGAAACATCATTCTCAAAAAAACAATGTGATGGACAAAAAAAATAGGATTGGGTATAAATGAGTTCAGAAAAATAAAGGATATATTGTATTCAAAGCTACTCAATTACAGAAGCCACCCTTTAGTAATAAAATGAAACAGAGCTACAAGCCAAGAGGTAAAAAAAGAGCAGCGAGCCAACCACTGCGGAAAAATAATAAAATCAAATTGCTGAGAAACTCTGGCGAAAGATATATTCCCTAGTCGAAGACTCAAAAACGTTTTGAGGCTAGGAAATTGAGAGAATCTTGCAATGAGAAATTTCAGATAAAATACTGCACGAAAATAAATGAAGACGATAGAAAAAAACTATTCGACAAATCTTGGGATCTAAAGGATGCTATCCGTCAGAGAGATTTCATAAACAAGTGTATGCAACAAATCAGCCCAACTTATCACTATACAAAAACAGAAAAAGGAAGGCGTCTAAATCACGCATTTTATTTTTAAATAGTCGTACAACGCGTTCAGGTATGCAAACAATTTTTTAAGGCAACTTTAGACATTATAGATCGACCTATTTGTACAGTCATCGGTATAAAGGAAATGCGCTTTGTTGCAGAATAGTTGCAAGTTAAACATAAAAATCATAAGAAAGTAAATTAAAAAATAAATAATGGCGTAGAATCAATTCCACCCAGAGGATACGCCACTGCCATACTTTATACCAAATATCAAACAGGAAAATTAATTTGGGTCTTAATGGCTGCTGTATATTTATCTATAAGATTTTAAACTTGACTGTTCGGAATAAATGCAAGTTTTAAACATATGACACTTTTGTCAGAGTGGGTGCAATATGTTAAATAAAGATAGAGTACTTTTTAGTCATATTGGCGATGAGATGAAATTTGTAGGCTAATATATTTATATATAATGTTACTCTTACCTTCTCACACCTCTCTGGTTGAGAAAAAATAATGTCAAAAAAATCAAACTCGAGATTTTGATGGATGACCCCCTGAATCCGAAAAAGTGTTTTTTTATATATAATGATGTCAGTCTGTAGCTCTGACTAGAGACGAAACTATTTTACCAATTGGGATCAAACTTGGGACATGGGGTTTTCATAAGGTTTCTCAGAGATTTAAAAAAAAAAATCTATCCAACCCTAAAATTAATGGTAGTATTTTTTACTTAATGGTTGAAAGAGAAAAAATAGATTATATCAAACTCGACTCGATTAAAATTCGTATATATGTATTGTTTAATATTAAAACCAAATGGAAGTTATTATTTCCTCATGAAAATAACTTTGAGGGTAATTTATACTTAAGGAAACTTTCAATTTTTATTGTATCTTCACACCTCTTTGAGATACAAAATAACTTATCATTTCAAAAATGAAAGCATATTAAATATAAAAATAATTATTTGAAATCTATTTTTATAAAACCATAGTTTCCGAATTATAAGCGTATATATATTATATAATATATATATGTCGTAGGTGAATTGGAAAATCCGGCCTATTCCAAAAGGCACCCTCAATTTACAATGAGCCAGGCTAATTGGAAAATAATATATCTGCTTATCAGCCTGATAATTTTTAGGCTTATTGCAATAAACCCATAGAGCATTAAGCTATTAAGGAAATGCACCTTTGTTCGCTCATTCAGACTAGGTGGTTTTAGGCTTATTGCAATAAGCCCAAGATAGTGAAGGTTTAGCAAAAAGTCTACAGCAGCGGTTCCCAAACTGTGGGACGTACAATTATTCCTGATGGTATGCCGTGAGAAGCCAAACAAAAGTTACTTTAATATCACTTTGATAAGATTCAGTAATAACATTCAAGGAAACTCAAATTATTGGATTTATTGATGAAGACTTTACTAAAGTTAGGTATTTAGCTAAATAATAAATACTGTAGGTATACTAATGTTACACCAGGGATTTTACTCATTCAAGAGTCAAAAATAGAATCAGTATTAAAATGTAAATTTTGAGAAGGGAAACAAACATGGGTTCGTTGATAAGGAGAGTCTCATTGTGTTCATATTTTTAGTGCCTTCTTTATTGTATATATATATTTTTAAACTACAATTATGCTTTTGATAAGAACGTGCCCTAGTCTTTATATTAAGAAAAAAAACCTGTGACAACCAACAGGATTCAAACACTAATCACGTTGATGTTGTTGAAGTCATAAAATAGCTGGTGCCTTGAAATTTGACACCTACAGTAATTATTTTATTTTAATATATTTTATATTTTCAAACTTTACCAAATTATCATTTAAATCTCGTGTACGCTATTCTGCAGCGATACTAGCGCTTTTTGAGTTCAAAGTCATCACCTTAACTACAGATTGGCTAGATCGTATATCTTGGACCGTGACCGTGACATAATGGGGACGTTTCAATCAGTGATCTATATATTATACCGGATAGACATAAACACACCCCTTGCAATGGACCAAATCATGATGATAAAGTTTGTCATCTGCTTGTTAGCGAAGGGACAGATTTATTTCAATGTTCTTGTGCAAAAAGGTGTTTCTATGGGAAAAAAATATATTATTTCAAAATAGTGTAATATTATACCCCACTTGGCTGAAGACACATTTACATTTAAGTATATACAATTCGGTTTTAAAGGTAATATCATACAAATAAGCATAAAATCTTTAATACCACTATATTAAAGATGTAGCTATCACCCATGTTGTTTATATTTTTCCAAGACTACAGTAGGCCTATATTTAAAATTGATTATTAGCTAATTATATATTGGTTCCATAGCTAAAATGAAAATAGGTAGTTTAAAACTTAATTATATTTGTTTGAACGACACACTGAAGTGTTCAGTTAGCAATACTGCGAAAGACCTTGAAGAGATGGATAATCTGTGATGACCGAGTATCGTCAGCAGTGTAAAACTTTGAGGCGTACTAATACAATGAACTACAAATTAACAAGTACTAGATTAATTTAAGCATTTGATTAAACAAAGTGTGCACTATTATATGTAGTACAAGTATTATTCAGAATATTACACACACTTTGTGTAGTAATTTTACATTCGAATTATCATTTAGGTCATAGGCTTGTAGGAAGTATTACTATATTACAATATATTTAAAGTTGGCTCTCAGCTTGTACATTGCTTTCAAAAAATATATTATATTTAATGGTCGATAACTATAATGAAATCAAGTCGCTAAAAACCCGATTACTTTTGTTCGAATGACAAACCTTATGTCGAATTCTTATGTTCAAACGATAATTAAGGTTATAGATTTGTAGGAAGTATTACTATATTAGCCCAAATCGATTTATTAAAATATACAAGTCATGAGTGTTGAACTTAATTATGCTCTGTAAATCTTTTATTAACACATAAGCTTATATTCCGTTTAACTAATCATACATTGATATTATATATAATATATTCATAAAAATTAACGAGCGATGTTGAAATGCCACTTTGCCTTTGTGATGTTATTTTTGCTAAAAGAATAACTTATAAATTTAATAGTCTGTTGACTCAATCTTTCAAATATGTAATAAAGTTGACAACTTTACTGTTTGTTTTAGATTTCAATCACAACTCCTAAAGTTTCGAATATTAATAAGTTATTTATTTAAAATTAAAACATATATTATATATGTGATTTACTTACTTTTATTTCACTATATTAAATTTTCTTTCTTT
>CABFWO010007083.1:0-28351 GCA_902155825.1 Timema genevievae
ATCACTGAAAGTATAGTGTAGTTTTATAAAAATGTTTTATTCATTTCAGAAACTTATTTATTGATTTACGCTCAAAATTATTGTGTTTGTACTGTTTACTGAGCTACTAACAGGAGTTCATTTTATTGTATAGCTTAGTATATGAGATTATTACATGTGAAATCGTGTTGTAGGTATAATTTTAAGTATTGCCAGCTCTCAATTATTAACTTTATGTCGAGACAACTTTTTACCTGTACGGAAAAAAATAAAATAAAATCTCCAACTCTAAACTTGTAGTAATAAAAACTTGTTTCATAGCGGCTTCACCAAAAATTAATCACTCTCTTTAGCTGTAATACAGCTTTAGGGAAAAAAATAAAGTACAGCCGTATATTGTAAAAAATGGAGCCACCACCGTATTTCTGCGAATTCAAAATTTAAATGTATACTGTGTGTGTGTGTGTGTGTGTGTGTGTGTGTGTGTGCCTACCTTTAAAATTAATTGCTTTCTCTCTGTTCAATTTAATTAGCAAAGCAATAGTAGACAATAGCGGCATAGCCACCATGCGAGTGATACTATGGCAAAACTTTCTATCAGCGATGATCTTGAACTTAAAAAGGTGAAGAAGGTTAATTTTAAATAACTGCACGCACTTACATTCTCCCGTGTAGAGAATGTAGAACAAACACATCCTTTACAATCAGTCGGAACGTGAACCCAGGACTCTTAAGCTAAAGCTACACATTAATCTTGAATTGCTACTCATAATTGTATTAAGGTAGGCGATAACCACATTCATTGATTTTATTAGGACTCTTAACGAATTAATTAGACATCAAATAACTCTCGTAAATAGTGCCGCCTTGACCTATCAGGTAGGTCACAGGATCTCCGGAAATTTAGTAATAATAATGGTTTGAATAATGTTGGGTCAGATAGTACAAAAGTTTTAAATTAAAATAATTAAATAATACTAAATATTCATACTATGCTGTATTTTTCTTTCTTTGAAAGACACAAATCTGATAGAAAAGGACATCCGTACTAACTTTAATCAACAAATATGAACAATCATTTATTTTAAAAAAGTATTAGACTTAAAATTTTAGAAACAATCAAAAGACTTTTACTTCTTACTAAGTCAATATAATTATATGACTTTTTTTCAACATTTAATTTAATACATTAATTTTAGTTTTGTACTCTATGTATCCTATAGGCCTAAAATGAAACTCTTTAAAACTAATTTTTTTCTGCATAATTCTAAACCCTTATGCATCCCCTCCCTCCCAGGGCCTCGGTGGTCCCTCAGTGCATAAAACTTCTATTTGGTTATCCACCATCACCAAAACTTTGAGAAACGCCTTTGAAATGCGAGAACAACCCGAGCCGCCCTACATGGCCGTACGCAGGGTTGCATAGTTAGCAGGTGCTAGACCACGTTGTAGATTATAGATGGTTCTGACTCTCCTCTGAGCAAGTTAGTTCCCCGTGCTTTGAGTGAAACCCACCCATCTTGGATATTCACATGATTATATTATTGTAGTAAGGACGGATAGGGTAACATTATCGGAAAAGTACCCGCATTTCCGTGGATGGAAAGTGGAAAACCGTATTAAAAAATCCTCACTACCCCCAGCCTTGATTCAAACCTCAATCTCCCTGTATCCAAATAACAGATACGGACGCCTTATTCTGTGTGTTCACTGGTGCGAGGAACTAGATACTTTGAATGAAGACAAAGATGGATGGCTTGAGTGGTTTCAATTCCACTTTAATCAAGTATAAAATGAGTTAATTTATGCGCTACATTCCCACGAGACTGCGTAAGAAGCACATTTAGGGCTGCCATCCTTTATATCTGTGTTGCACCACTTTAACTTGCTGAGTTACACATTAAACACTGTCCACTGTAGTTGTATCACACTACTTTAATAAAGCTATGTTGCGCTAACTTAGCTTGGATCAGAGAGATTGTGATTCGAGCTTTGCTCAGCATAACATAGTTCCATCTACCTCTATTCTACCAGATTCAGTCTCTTTACCAGAATCCGGCTGCGTTCCCTTGATTTGCATAGTTCCAGTGATGGCTTAAGGATAGCCCAATGTTAGCGCACTAAGCTCCAGTGGATGGCTAAAGGATAGCCCAATGTTAGCGCACTAAACTCCAGTGGATGGCTAAAGGATAAACCCAATGTTAGCGCACTAAACTCCAGTGGACGGCTAAAGGATAGCCCAATGTTAGCGCACTAAACTCCAGTGGATGGCTAAAGGATAACCCAATGTTAGCGCACGAAGCTCCAGTGGATGGATAAAGTTTAGTGCAATTTTAGTTTGCTACATGTACATAAGACGGCTAGCTATATAATCGATTGTTACGTAGAATACTTGCCGTCCAAAGTGGAAACAAAAGTACAGTCGATTAGCGTTAACATTGTTTTATATTTCTACTTTTTTATAGTAAAACTTGTTTTAACACAATACATTCTTTGGCTCTATCTATAGGATAGGTGTGTTAAGGGGCTATAAGAAACCCACCCACATTTTTAAAGAAAGGATTAGAAACCCAAATTTAGAACTCATTTGTGGGCTACTACCTACATTGTACCCTGGAAATATTCGAACTACGACCTTACCGTAACCGTGACACAAAAACATTCATTGGGTCTTTTTAACACCAGTTCTACTAAAGACTTACTCTAAAGAGGTAAGGATAAGGGCTGTCAACAGAAAATGCACCAGAATTCTCCTAGCTATAGGATGGGAAAAACAACGTAAAATATTTTATTTAATAATATTTTAGTTTGATTAAATAAACATTAAAATGTGTCTCCTTCCTTTGAAATAGTAAAATAGATACAATAACTTTCATTCTTTTTCAAAACAAAAATCGGGAATTTGTCTGACAATGTCTAAACAACCACATCTTTGGTCACATGTTCTAAGATGTCAGTCTCGTAATAAATTTTGACTGCCGGTGACGGGAAGTCTTAGGTTTGAGTCTCAGCTGGAAGATACTAGGGGAAGGGGCGGGCTTTTCTCACGTGATTTATCACTTTTTTTCTATCACCTCTTAACGCTAATGGGAATGCATTGCTTCTTAGCTACCCTCCTCATCACACACATTTCGATTAGTTTTCTGATAACCCTAGTGATAAAATGTACTAATACAAAACTAACCTATTTTTTATATAGGGCCTACTTCTTGGTTCACTACAGTATAGCAGATAGCCTTTAGAAAATACATGTCCATTTTACGGTCAGCATTTATAATTATTTTACTTTATTATTATTATTATTATTATATATCTATCATTATTGATAATAATAATTAAATGGTATCAACTCATTTAACAAAAGTGGCAGTTGTAGATCAAATGATCTGACATATGAATATGTGAGAGTTGTTTTAAAAACTTTTCAATTTTTCGGATAGTTTCTTTATCGAGCACTGCGTTACTACAATCTTCGATCTTGTTGGCCGAGTTTGGATATTCATTTTCAGAGGGGGAAATGGGGGGAGGGAGTTGAGATTAATAAAACTAAATCTTTATTCAACACAAGCACCTCTGTAACAAAGATTTTTTTAATGCGACCTAATTCCTTAATTAAATCTATTATATTTAAAAATGTTTTAGTACAAAGTTTAAAGTTCAAATAAGTTATGTTAACATAAAAATATCTAAACTAATAAATCACTCATATTAAAAACTCATTTATCTTATTATGTGTTATATTAGTACTATATTAACATCAATTTTTCCAAACCTAGGCCTAGTCAAGAGGTTAATACAATAATCTTAGGGTTTAAATAGGTTAGGGGCCCACTTCATTAAACATAAAATTGAAAATTGAATATATCATAAATATGTCTCTGACACAAACACTTTGTAATTAATCGTACACAAGAATAATGAAGTTCAAAAAAGATTTATACAAAGTAGCCACTGCCAAATAAACTTTTCAATTATCTCACAGATCATACGTTCCAAAGAAGAGTAACATTTACTAAAAAATTACCGGTATTAAAAAAATTATATTATCTAGTTAATTTTCGTCCGATATTTTTAATAATCAATACAACACAAATTATACAAACACGAAAACAAATGTACGCTTTTAATCTCGTTGGCTAGCACTTATGTAAAATGACGCTAGTATTTAAAATATTTTTAAAATAAATGTTGTTAGTAAAAATAACTGTTTTATAACTTTTTTGTGATTTAAATACATCTTCTTTGTTTAAATTAAAGAACCAAAATGTAGCGTTTTCAAAGTTTGCCTTAGTTAAGAATTCAAGATGGCCACTTGGTAGAGAGTCTTTGTTTATTTTGATAAAAACCAATACCCAACGCTAATAGTGTTCATTCGCTGGAGTATAAAAAATAAATAACTTTTATTTGAAACAAATATTTGTTTGCCTTTTTTTTTATAAGGTTTACAAACAAATAATTGGTTTATGGTTTATAATTATCGGTTAATATGATTAACGTGGACATTTAACATATTTAATTTATAAATCTTTGCATTATTATAGCTCATGTTGCCACAATGGTGTAAATGAAAATTTTACATTTGTATTACATTATAAATCCGTATAATTAATAATATAAAGACAAATTAACTAGCAATCCATAAAGAGGTAGTTTTAAAAGTGTTTTTATAATTTTGTAGATGAAATATATCTAATAAATCAATCAAACAAAACATATTTATATAATGTAAAATGTTAGTAACTTCCTATCAATGTTGGTGAATACTACTGTTCTTCCTATAAAAATTGGACTTTACCTATTTGTACCATCTGCGTATTTACAATAGTGAAGAAGGGGGTTAATGCACATTCATTTCCGAGGTATGAGAGCGAGGTAAACATTTATAAAACAAAACCACCATCACTACATAGACGGGATTCAAATCTATACCTCCTAACTACTTTTGAAAATCAACTCGGACGAGGTTGACTTACGTCGCTTCGTTTGGGCCCTCGGAGGTGGTCAGGTTTTAGGACGCATCCTAAAAGCGCTTTGACCTAAGTCACCAAATGGGGACCTCGTGGAGGTGACCTGACCGACTTTCCTGGAAGGTACTAGCTACCAACTGCTTGGTGTTTGGTGAGTATGGGGGTCCCCTAGTTCCCCTGCTCCCCTCCCCCATCACCGGTCACTCCCACGCAGACGACCTTGACAGAGATGTATCCGCCTTTCGGGTAAGCCCTTCGAACATCGCCCGGGGGCCGCCAAGAGGAGGCGCTCTGCCAGGATTACCGGACGATGAACATCCCGCAGGTAAGGGTGGTAAGCCTCTTGTCCCGTCCGAACTAGAGCATTCACCATGAAGGCAATAATTTATCTCAAACCCATGAGCCTCCGACTCGGCGATACCCACGCATATAGTACTATACTATATTAAAAAGAAAAAATTTACACTTGAATCTTCTTATAACTGGCCACCAAAATAAATTATATGTTTTTTTATAGCTTAGAAAAAGAGCCATACAAAATATTAGTTTCAAAATAAAACATTTTTATTTTATAAACACACGCGCATGAACACAGCCGCAAACTGTGTTTATGACGTCATCAACCGGCTTCTATTTCATCCGGTTCGCCATTTTAATTTTTAAAGGGAAGGCAGCCTTTTAGAAGCTATAGTTTGTAAAGCGTTTTTAGATGAACCGCAGACGCAATTCCACAAAAAAGAAACATCCAAACAGTTTATTTTCATAGGTTTATATTTAAATAATGTAAAAACTGCTAAAGAAACAATAATTGGTTTTTGTTTTGTTTAGCAAAGCATCTTACTACCCGTTCGCTTTTGACGCTTATGTACTAATTACACTAATGTGAAAGGGATTAGGAAGTTTGGATTTAGAGGATGTGTACCCACATTTGCGTGGATGGAGAGTGGAAAACCATTTAGAACGAGCCCTCCTCAGTACACACGACCGAGACCGAACCACGATCTCTCCTTCATTGGCAGTCTAGGATATTATGAGAGTAGCTCCTTAGACCATGTGGCCACTGAAGTGGGCTGTAATTATTTATCTTTTATTTGTTTGATGTGAAAGTTCGCCAAACGTAACAGAGCTCAACATATGCTCTTGCAGATCATACGGTTTGGTGAACGGATATATTACGAGAGTAGATCTGGTAGGTTTTGATAGCCGTCACCACCACTCCTAGGCTGGATAGACTGTAGACAAACTCCGTTATGTGCTCCGCCTCCCGGCACCACCTGATAAGAAGGTCAAAGGTAAAGAAAGGTTGGTTCTTAGTTGGTGAGAAGGGGGCATATTGGGAAAATGAGGGAGAGGTACATCCCAAACCAATTAATTAACAACGCCAACTACATTTCACACTTCACTCGTGTTTAGAAATATGTTGGTAATGTAAACGTTCGTTTTATCGACAGAGATACGTAACATATTAAACTTTAGTAATCTGGATGTTACTGAGCTGTTGTTTTAATACCCGTCTGAGTTATAGGCATTCTAATTACTCCGATGAGGAATGTAGTACATATATGAAATGTTATCACATTTGAGGGGTGTGAAGATTCACCCTCAGTTCCCCCTCCCAACATTCGGACCCCGATCCCCCGTTCACTGCCAAACTAGAATACACTCAAATTTTAATAGGAATAACCTTACTTGAAAGCTAGACAAGTTACTGGATCTACTTTCACGTCGTCAAGTCATGTGATCTGTAGCTGTCGCTTTTAATATATAGTACAATAATAATATAGTATAATGCATTATTGTTGACCCAATAAATGTGTACAAATATTGTCTAAAAGTTTCATTTTACCAAAATTGTACTGTAAATAGGCCTGAAAGTGCCCACCGGTGCGGGTGCTATTTGCTAAAGTGAACCGTCGATTTTGACCTGACACAAAGATGTATTGTTTACTAATTATTTGAATAGTTTGACAAACTATCAAATGTTTTAACTCTTCAGAATTTGTTGAGGTGAATAATAAACAGCCAAATATATGCAACCTTTAGCACACTGTCCTCAAGTGACGTCACGGCCATAATGAGATGTTAATCACATCCGATGCATTAATAGTGACTAGTAGGCATGCGTGGTCCTTCTAAACCCTCAAGAAATAAAGCTTTTTGATTTTTATACCAATAGACTAAATAAATTCACACAACACTGACACTAACCAATGATATGTCGATAACAGGTCTAGGGAACACTGGTAATGGTTTAGGTAGTCGAGAGGTTGTGGGTGGTGACAATTATATTATTAATTAACAATCGTAAAGTACACCAATCAACAGTAAATAATATTTTTAAAACCGTACTTAAGCCCAATTTTGATACACATGAATCTTAATTTAATTTTTCCAAAGACTCGATTGAGTTTTTGTTTACAAACAAGAATATTTTTAATTATTTAAACAAAGTGTTAGTAATGATGAATCAAAATCACCAAATGTTATTAATGGTTAGTTACCAATAGTATCGAAAGTCGTGCAACTGCTGATCATCTTGTGTACACTCCCATCAGGTGTACACTCCCATCATGTGTACACTCCCATGATGTGTACACTCCATTTACCTTGGCGGATTTCAGTGGCGTGTGGTGGATATTTTTATAGGGTAAGCTATCAAGATTTTTTAAATGTGAAGATTAAATTTTATGTTAAATATATTAAGGTACTTACCTTATTTGTAATTGAGCTGGATTCTTCTATTCTCCTTAGCAAATTTCTCAATCACGAGATCGTAAAACTGCGGATTTTGCCTTAATTGTTGTAGAAAACCTTTTTCAATGGATAGCACTGACAAGTCTGTGAGCCTTTCTTGGCCTTGTGAATTGCGTGCATAATTTTTTATTATTTTTAATGCTGAGAAACTCCTCTCAACGGAAGCACTTGTTGTCGGGATGGTTACAATAAGTTCACACAGTTTTACCACTTGACAATATGCTCTTTGTAGATCATTTGATTTAATAGAAATAAAGCAAATCACTGACATTTTTGTGACGCAAATCCTGTGAAATGTAGGTGACTACAAGCTGTGATCTTAAAGAAGGGAAATCAAACATACTACCATAGCTGTCTTTTAAGGTCTGGAAAGCAATTTCGGGGAAACTGCGTTTGTATTGTTCATAATTATTTACATGTAAGAGTTCTAAAAAAACATAATGAGTCCAAGTTCTTGAACCTATCACTTAGCTGTATTATAAGTGTGTCCAAAAATATCACAGTATGGGCGTTTGTAATATATTTTTATATAAAAAGTGTCAGAATTTCTTGGGCTTCATTCACGTCAGACTCTTCGTTGGTTTTGGTCCAGATTCTCTCAAATTCTTCACGCTTGTTTTTCAATTGATCTTGAAATTCTTTTACTTTGTTTATGCAATAACCGATGTCATTAATATTTGGCTTGCAATATATCAAATAATCTATCAGTAAGAGGGAAAATATCAGCAAATGTGTTTAGTAGAAAATTAAAATTGAAATCATACATCGATACTTCAAATCCACGGGCAGCAATGTACGCTTTTTGATCCCATTTTTCCTCTGGATCTGTAATCTTTCCAAACAACGAAATTAGTTGATTCCTATACTCGTAAACAGTTTCAACCAAATATAATTATAATTCCAGCGTGTAGAAACTACTCTTGGAAGCCTTTTCTTCATTTCTTCATCCAGAGCTCGTGTTCTTTTGGTTGATTTTGAAAAAAATTATGCTAGGCCATTCAAAGTAAAGATCCCAGGGGTCCCGGATTCGATTCCGGGCTGGTACCTTGGATATTTTTCCCTAAAGGGGAATTACCCCAAAGTTCATCAGGTTTTGGTTAGTTAGGCTTAAGTTAGGTTTAAGTGTTTCTACTGTTTCCACACCCTCATACTCACCATCACCATCCCCATCACCATCACCTCATCGGGACATGGAGAGAACCTCCACTAAAAGTATGCACGACCGTCTCCTGGGCAGCGGTACATCCGTACTGGCTAATCTTTCCACTACTGGACTAAGATTGATGTAGCCCGGGCGCGCAATATTATATTACCATCATACCATGCAAGAGGTGACTTATGACTTTGTCCGGGGGCCCCATCGGTGTGGGTGTATCAGAAACTAAACTATTTCTTTATTAAAAAAAAAAGAGTGAAAGCAAATTTTAAGTTACTCTACCATTAGTCATTCAGAGGAAAAAGAGTTAATCGTGTTATATAAAATCTTTCCTCGGTGTAAACGATTGGTATAGACTCCCGTTCTTCTGAGTAATAGGCAGGCGTGCCAAACGCTCACCCACCGGACCCCAGGTCGGTTCTACCCATAGTCACCCCCTTGTGACTAATTACATGTTCTGCACTCCGGTCATGTATTCTACTCTCCAATACACCTATAATTAACCGACCGGAACGACTGTTATTTAGTCCACTATTAGTTCCACGTTTAATGACCGTGCCTCCTCTTCACGTTTCGTTTTTTAATCATCTTTCAAAACTTGACGGACAAAGAGAGCAAATCTGGTCACGTCACACATAAAAAAAAAGTGTTTCCAAGGTCGCTTGGTGATTTCATTCATTTATTTCTCTAGTTCATTCATTAAGATCTGGTCCTGACTTTTATTTTATTTTGAGTGGACAACATTCTATACAATTAAGATTCCCTATTTGGCAATTTTTATTATTGGTGTATTTGTACATTTAATTATTCTGAGTTTTTATCGACTGGGATCGTATCGATATAATTGGCTCCAAACTACAGATCTTTCGAAATTCTGGCACAGGACTCGGATAGGAAACCTTGATAAGGGGTAAACGGGTCTTGACACACTTAAGTATGAAGCTATTCATAAAATAGCAATTTTATGTGTAAAGTTAGGCCCTTTGTACCCTAAACTTGAGGAAATATCGTAATTAAATTTGACTTGAAGAAAAATTTAACTCCAAGAATTCGGAAATTCGTTAAATTACCTTTTTTTAAAAAATCTCTAAATTGGTAACATAATTTTCCATTTTAATTTTATTTTGTTTGATATAAACTATTATGCAAATCAATTTATTCAGAATGTCATCCGCTCCATTTATCATATATTTGTAGATAGACACCCCACTGGTCAATATATTGATTTACGTTACTGAATCTGATTCGAGGAAAGAAATATAAACTGTATTACGGCTCGAGTCCCTGCCAAGTAACAATAACCACATTGTATCTATCTAGTCTTCACTCGTCTGATGCAACTCGTGTTACTTTGTTCCAGATGGACTCCGTTCTTGTTCCTGCCAAGTAACAATAACCACATTGTATTTATCTAGTCTTCACTCGTCTGATGCAACTCTTGTTACTTTGTTCCAGATGGAGGAGACTGACCTTATTCCGTTCTTGTTACTGCCAAGTAACAATAACCACATTGTATCTAGTCTTCACTCGTCTGATGCAACTCTTGTTACTTTGTTCCAGATGGAGGAGACTGACCTTACTCCGTTCTTGTTCCTGCCAAGTAACAATAATCACTTTTTATTTAGTCTTCACTTGTTTGATGCAACTCACCACAGCACGTAAGTCACAGTTTTTTTGGTTTTTTTGTATATTAAAGTTGGCCCCTTTCGACTCTTTTATATTATAAGACTCTTAAATATAGTTTTTCCTTATGTGTGAATTTACGGTATCCGTATGTGAAGTCAATGAATGTCTACTTTTGGTTTGTAGGCGTGCAATTTTAGCGCTAGTATGCTGGGCATTAGAAACTCAACGGTCGATATAGATGGAAATAATGAGGGTGAATTTTAAATAAATCCATTAATATTAACCTGGAGCGAAGATAATAAATAGCACTGTGGGAAAACCTTCCTTATTGCAAGCGATGCTGACTAGAACTCCGACCTATACAATCAAGAGTCAAGCGTGCTAGCACACTTTCAGCTCTACTGGTACTCGCACCGGTGGTCACTTGGACAAAGGCGTCAGTCTCGTCTGGTCTGGTTTAATGGTGACGAGGATGTTGGGGCTTTAATTCCTGTACACAGAGGGGTTTTCATTAAATAGCTTCCCACTCTTACTCCACGCAAATGCGGATACATATCCTGTGAAGTCTACCTTTCCACATGCCTATCCTATTAGTGAAGATATGCGGATAGCTTGAATAGGTAGTAAGACGCAGCGCACAAGACAACTTAGGCTATATAGTTGAAATGAGGCGTGGCATAGTAGTATGGTAAACTAGAGTTTCCACTAGAAGACAATCAAGACATTGAATTTATTTTAGCACCTCTTCTTACTACCAATTAGAGCTATATGCTTACTAATTACGCTTATAGGTTAAGGATGAGTAAGGTAGACTTTATATGAAGTGTACCCACATTTGCGTGAATAGAGACTAGGGAACCATTTAGGAAAAAACACCCTCAGTACATCCGACCCGGATCGAACCACGATATCCCTGTCATAGGCAGTCTTGGCTATTGCGAGAGTGGCACCTTAGACATTATCTTAACATATCTAAAAAACAACATAAATTTATATTTTAAATAAAAAAAACTATTTTACTCAACTTCATTTACCTGTGGTGAAATAAAAAATAACGAAACTTCCATTTTGATGCGATTTCTGCAATCCCATCATGGGTACACTCCCACAATGTGTACACTCCCATAATGTGTACAATAAATCAATCAATCAATCAATCAATCAATGACGTAATCATGTATCTAATAACCCGGCAGGCTATGCCATTATATTTTCATCGAAAGGCGTTTAAACATAATATACCGGTAAGAAGACATTACCGAGACTAAATATATTATAAAATTCTATTCTCGGTATTTTCTTTAAATAGAAACCTTCTGTTTGCATTTCATAACCTTTTAATTCTAGATAACATTGTTTCAAACAAATTATGTGTCGTTAATTTACTTGTTATTTATGGATAACAAACTAGGTATGTCAATAACTAATATTGAAAATGGCCCGCTGGAGGGTGAAACGTCTTGGGGAAGGGGGGGGGGGGTGTATTTTTACAGTATTAATGATGAAAAAAACATTTTGGCCTAAATAAATTAAAAAATTGCTTTAGTAGAAACATCTTGTTTAATTTTAATTGGCATTTGATGAGAATTTTTTTTAAATAAAAGGGAAAATACGACAATGCCCATGACAAAAATATTCAAAAAAAACTGTTGTCATTAATGTTTGTAAGAAATTAAACTAAACATATTTACTTAAGTAATATTTATGTTTTGGTCCAAAAAAATAATCTTTTTATAATGAAAGTGCAAACATGCGGTTTTTCATTCCTTTCCATCCCGCCTTAAAGACGCGTGGCTGCAAACAAACCTCCGCGGAGGCAGAAACTAGTCGTTATGATTGCTAACAATAATTCACACCACGACACGAGCAGTCTAAACAACACAATTATAATTCACGGCCCACCGGTACCGCGCGTTCACCCCATTGACACACAGGAGGGAGGAGGGTCAACGGCCGGGACTCGCAGCTTTTACTTCCAAGAGTTTGTTCCTTTGCTCCGCGTCTTACTACCCGTCCGGGATAACCCTATACTCACATTATATTATTTTTTAGCACCGCGTCTTACTACCTGTTTAAGTTATAAGCATATATACTAATTACGCTTATGAGTTAGGGACGAAGAGGGTTGTATTTAGAGGAAGTGTACCTGCATTTGTAGAGGCGGAGAGTGAAAAACAATTTTTGAAATAAAACTCTTTAGTTCATCCGACCGGATCCAAACCCCTATCTCCCTTTCATTTGTCAGTCTAGTTTAACACGAGAGTGATGCCTCAGTCATTGCGGCCACCGAAGCAGGTCATATTCACATTAATGTAGTAGGGGCGAGAAAGGTATAGTTAAGAGGAGACATGACCGAATTGGCGCGGAGATAAAGAGGGAAAACATTAAAGAAAAACAATCCTCGGTACACACGACCAAGGTTCGAATCTCGGACCTCCTCTTCACCGGAAAACCAAAAAACCACACCTCTTTCCTCGTGCGCACAGCTCGCTATGCCCAGATTCCCATTAAAAATTACGGGCTTTCACAAGAAGATATAATATCTCAGGTGATGATAATATTATCTGGGTACGATTTAAGTAAAAGCATTAGTACATATTTACTATAAAAACTGAGGGTCCGGGGTTCAATCCTCGGTCCCGGCACAGATTTATCTGATTGCCAAACCCTTCCTTCACCTCTGGCAAGACGTGTATTAATCACAACTTGTGAATGTGAGGAATGCCAGGCCTCAACCGTGGTTCGGATTCCACGTTAAACTGTAGGTCCTCCATTTCATCTCACAATCACCCTACCATTACACATTAGCGTCAGTGCGTACAACCCGAACGGGTAGTAAGACGCGGTGCTAATAATAATACTATAAAAACTAGCTTTTTTTTAAAAGACTAAATACCTCCTAGATGTATAATATTATTTGACGCGTCAGACTACCTATTCAGGATATACGCATATAATATGATAGCTACTCAAATGAGGTAGGGATGAGGAAGGAAGTGTTTTAGAGGTAATCTGACTGCATTTGCGTGGAAGAAGAGTGGGGAACCATTTAGGAAAAAATACCCTCAGTTGACCCAGCCTGAATTTAAACCACGTTCTCCCCGTCTTCAGTAGGCCAGTCTAACTCAAGAGTGACGCCTTAGACCATTCGACCACTGCCCTCCTTTAGCACCCATTCATTACTGATTTTGTCCATACGAATACTTTCACATACATTTCTTAGCTATCTCATTCCAAACGGATTCACATTGCTCTGGTTTGTGTCTTTCCCGACAAAATATTTCAAACCAACCTAACTCTGGAACAGCAAAAAGAATAAAAACATCTCTCCTTGGACCATATTCAAATTAATTTCATGAGAAAAAAAATCCGTTTAAAATAGATTTATTCCCCAGTGACGTGTTGTAATATATGGAATGAAGTCATATGCCACATTTGATTGAAACAATTACTCTCAATTGCTCGCGCGTACTTGTTAAACACAATGAGCTCCGTGTTTCGACAGTCAAGAAGGTCTTCAGAAAGAGCCCGACGTCCAGCGTACGCAATCTGTTTCTGGTTTCATTTGATCGTGTTGAAACTATTAATTAACATTACTGTCGTCCCACCCGATCTATTTAAACCTCCGCCTCTCTTCTCTATCCGTCTGCTGAGAGCGTCTTACTCCAGTACGAACTATCAGCATAGTTACGCTAATGGGTTTGACATGAAGCTTTGAAAACCATTTAGGAAAATCCATCCGGCGGAGGTTCGAACTCCTGTCTCCCCATCGCCATAAAACCAGAATAAACAACCATGCGTTTATTCCGCGTGCCCACGGGTTTCTTTTAAAAAAATACAAATTTTGGAACACAAGGGGACGGAAAGTGAGGACATAAGCTAAGATTTATCTATGTAAGAAAAGAAAATACACCCAGTTTTTATCTTCTAGTTCAGGGGTTCGCGAATCTCAAGGGATCCGTGAACAGTACCCAGGGGATCCGACAATCAATTTATATAATGGCTACTTTGAATTAATTTTAATTTTTTTAAAAAAGGAATTATATTTTGATAAAATTAATCATGAAACTTCTTTGGTTAAAAATTTTAAGAATAAAAGAGCATATATGACTAGGTGTATGGATATTGTTGAAGCGAAGAGAGGATGCAAGGATAGGGAAGTGTGAAGAAATACAGTGAGGATGGATTAAGTACGGACTTATTTTTTGAGCTATATGCAGTTTCTTGCCTTCACCGTAAGGGAACGGCGTGATTGGGTATAATGTATATAAAACTTCTTTAATTGACTATATGTTTATTTCATATGACCTTTATAATATCTAGCTAAGAAACCCCTGTTCAATATGTCTTTAATGTCCGATTGAGCCACCGTAGTTTACATTGTTTGGTGCATTATCTTGTAGGTTTGACTTCCATACTCGAGTCTAAAACTGTGGTCATGTTGAAATAAGTGTTTGAAATTTAACAAAATTGTTTTCATTAATATATCTAATTTGCTATCATTTTTACATATAGGCTATATTCTATCATCGCGTTTTACTACCTGTTCAGGTTATACGCATATAGGAAAATGACTCTAATGACGTAGGGATGAGGAAGGAAGCATTTTAGAGGTAATCTACCCGCATTTGTTTGGAAGGAGAGTGGGAAACCATTTAGGAAAAAACACCCTCAGTAAACTCGACCGGGATTTGAACCCCGATCTTTCCGTTGTCAGCAGGCAATTCTAACACGAGAGTGACGCTTTAGACCGTTCGACCATTGAAACAGGTATTTATTATATTAATACTATGCTCTCTCTAAAGGAGGATTAGGGAGTAACATAATTTACATAGAATCCTTATAACGACGGGACTGAATGTTACATCAACATCATTATGCAAACAGGATGAAATTTACTAAAACCACTTTAAGAGAAAAATAACTAGTAACACAATTATATGCGCATTCAATGAAATAGGTAATGTTGATTAAAACCCATAAAAAATCACTGTAGAAACTTTATTTAAAAAGTGTACCAATACAATACATCTAAACATTGATAGAAAACTCAGAATATGTACTTGTTTTTTTAACTTAATAGCGCAAGTTTGATGAAACTGACAAGTTTATTCCGAACAGACCGTTGTTGATGTTTTTTTAATTAGGA
Organism: Timema genevievae; assembly: GCA_902155825.1. NCBI lineage: Eukaryota > Metazoa > Arthropoda > Insecta > Phasmatodea > Timematidae > Timema > Timema genevievae. The sequence goes on from CABFWO010007083.1 coordinate 15,632, forward strand.
TCTCCCTCACATTTCTTAGGTTTTCAGAATACTCGTGCAATTTTTGATTTGTTGAAGAGTCCATGATCATGATAACTGCATTAATGCAATATCTTTCGGATCTAAGAATGTTCTTCTTGATTGTGGATTGATCTGATTCCTCTTTCGTAGCAGAATTCTTATTAATATCTGTAGCAACTTCTACCACTATCAGAAGCTGAAATCCATCATCTCCTTCATCCAATTCAAACCTAACTTGTATATTTTCTTGCGTGGTCTTAGTACCCCCTGATGTCTTTAATACAGTCTGAAAGCGCTCTGGCTACAGCCCCTCAAAATCAATATCATCCCCTTTATTTTGAAAGAGTTTTTATTTTCCATTCATTCCCTTAAGTTTTCTTTTTAGTGTCCCTCTATGCATTGGCCGAGTTAAATATAGCAGACTTGCTATTGTATGATTTGATATTTTCATAGATCTTCTTCCACGTGGGTTGTTATCGTCAGCCATTCTACGATCAAACACTACCCCCGCCTCATCAATGAACTTGCTACTGCGGAGCCTCTCGCAGGCCAAAATGATGCGTTGCTTGCTCCATGAGCTGTAAAGGCAGTTGTGTTTGGCGGCAAAACTAACTACTACTTTACCATCATTACTGGACCAATTTTAGATCCGGATTATCTTTAACTGAATTAGTGAGGATTTACTGAATGTGTAAAATATATTCCGAAAGGGTAGCGGGACGTGGTGGGGGGGGAAATGACATTGGCCATACTACCTTCCTGTCTCGGGGCGAAGAATCAAAATAGCGCTTACCCAAGTTGTTGTTGTTCACCGTGACCTAGTATCCGTTTGGGCTGTATGCATACATTGATTACGCTAAAAAAAAATAGGAATGAGGAAGGTAGAATTTAAGAGTAAATGCTCCCGCATTTTCGTGGATGAAGACTGGACAACCATTAGTAAAGTACACCTAGTGAAACTATTTAAAAATATATATCTATAAGTAAAGTCGGGCGGGGTTGTTCTCACCACAATCTTCTCATCATCGGCAATCCAGTCTAACATTAGAGTGACGCTTTAGACCTCACGACCACTGATATGGGTTTTCCCATTTTAATATAGTTCCCCTATACTCGCATGTTTCCCAGCAGTAAATGTGAAACAAAAACATAAGTTCTAAGCTTGGTTCGATTCTGGGTTGGGGATGACGGGCAATTCTACTGTTCAGTAAACAGTTTGGTCCAGTATGCCATCCACTCAGTAAATAAATAGGTTCTAAAAGTTTGTAGTAGGTAAAGTTAGATTGTAAGTTTTGTGCTGAATAGAATTTGAATGTTAAAAAAAATTGACGTTAACTAATATAGTGTGATATTATATAGTTTGTCGATACCAGTTTAACATCCGTTTTTTCCTCCCACTTTAATCAAATACATTTTAAAACAGGTTAGCCGAACTAACAATCTTTTCCTCTCTCCGACGGGACATTAGTGTTACGGGTATTTATTACATTAATCACTTGGGCGGGAGCTACTGCGTCACCAGATTACGCTGATGATCTTCTTAACAAGTCATTTATCGTGCAGAAAGAGGCAAATAGCTGGGCACAAGAGTTACAGGACAACCGGCCAGGTTTGACCTCAGACTGTCTAAAAGAATTAGGTGGTTCAAGGTAAGAGCTGCCAAGGAGCCGTTTCAGCGCCAATATTCCATTCATATTAAATATTGTAGTATTCTTTTATTTTTAACAGAACAAGGAGAATTTACTTCGTAGGAATGATTCACAAAGGAATACAAAAGCTTGCAGATGTTATGGTAATTGTCTATTTGTGTTTAAGGTTAGTTATATATCCATTATTTTTGAAGAACATATTAAAATTTTAGTAAGGAGATATTTATAATATAATCTGAAAAATAGTCAATAGTTGTTAAAGTCAATTTTTAATTTTGGCTTAATGCGTTTTAAATATTGTTTAATAAGTACGGTATTCAAATATATTAGCATATTTGATTATACGATTAAAAGTATAGAAAATACAATTAAGCTAAGTAGCATTTGTTAATAAAAATAAATACATTAAAATTAATAAATGGTAATGAAAACGCTTAAGTTTGAGACTATACCTTCTAATTAACAGTTATGATAAAGGAGGAAAATAATTTTTTGCTATTTTTGATTATTCAAATCATGATTAATGAGTAATATAATTTTAAAATCCATTACAAAAGATAATAAAAGATCAATAAAATTGATTTAAGGTGGGGAAGTAGGGAAGGCGATAAAAGCTAAGTGATTTGCTATTTTTATATCAAAACTTTTTTAGTCAAAATAAATCAGCGTAAACATGGAGTTTAAATTTCTTCACATGTTTGTTTTTATCAACATTTGTTGGAATATCTTTCATGAGCATAGCGGCATTAGATGAAAAACTTTTAAATTAAGAGAAAAAAAATTGTCATTAAATTCTAGGACACTCTTGACAGATAGTCCAGAACTTTTGATATCAGCGTATGTTTGTACTGGAGCAAGATTTTATTTATTTTGGCCAAAAAATGTTTGGCTATAAAAACTGAAAAAAAAACACTCAGCTTTTCTCTCGTCGGCTACACTCCCGCCTTAAGTGGGTAAAATGATAGTATAATTTAATTTATAGGATTCAAGCAAAGTTAGTAAAATTGAACCTTATTTTACAATAAACAACGAAATACAATTGTAATGTGCAGAAAATAAAAAAATACTGATTTTAATTGCCTCTTTCTTTATCGGTAGTTCTATAATTCTTTAATTTGACGGTTGCGTTGGCTTTCATATATTTGTGGGCGACTAGTTTCAGTACATGATGTGCATCATGTTTAGGTATTTATGAAACACACAAAGAGAACACGGTAATTATATATACTCGTTGTTTACTACTGGGTCAGCAATATTTAAAATTCACTAAGCCAACATTAAAAATTGACATTAACAACTATTGACTATTTTTAACATAAGAGATATTCATTAATTGGTTGAAAAGTTATGAGAGATATATCCATACAACTCGTTAGTCAAGCGCGCAAACTACTCAACTCAAGTTTGTGGTCGACAAATAGTTATAATAGTTTTAGTAATATAATAATAGTCAGCCTTTTGAATCACATTTACAGATCTATTTTAATATGAATGACTTTTTAGAAAATAAAAACATTTTGTTTCTACCAAAATTGAAAATAATTTACTATAATATTAGTGTTATTGTATATGTAGGCCTATAATATATCAAACTCTACAGCTGCAGATTACATGACTTGATATATAAAGTTGATCTAGTAAAGTGTCTAGCTGTCCAATAATATTCTTCCTAAATGGACTGTATTATTGGAATTCCCGTATACACGGGCGATATTTTCCTACTTAATTTGGTAGAGAAACGTATATTCAAACAATCGGGGCAACTATCATGAAATAACCAGCGGATTAGCTAATGCGAAAAATACCACGATCTTTAACCAAGCTATTGTGTTCATCCTTGTTTTGCGATTAGCAAAGAATTACCAACATTTATTTAATTATTCTCAGAGTGCTGTTTGTTTATTTATAAATTAAAAGTGTATAGTCAATTTTTAAATAAACTGATAATTTTTCAATTGTAATTATTATATAAACATAAAACACATTTAATTAAAACTCCTTCTATCAAACTACACTGGATATCATTTCTGAGGGAACTGCATTGTTACTATTAGAAAACATTGTTGTCATTCTCTTGTTTTTGTGTGATAAATCTCCCCTCAAATATAAGACAAGTTTCGCAACGCTCGTTAGTCGACGTTGCCGGTAACTCCTTCTTACCCCGTCACACCACCTCTACGACATGAGAACGAGGAGATTTGGCAACAGTTAACCGAGAGAGAGCGTAGATAAAGCTTTCCTCCATAATACCTGCAGTTTCCTCGGCAATTATATTGGGTGTAATGTTCCAAACAACGATATTTTGTTTGACTTTTGTTTAGATTTGGGGAATCAATATTCAAAGTTGCTAATTTAAAACAACTTATATCACTATAATTAGAACCTGCGCTACTACCAAATTACACTTAAGTTTACATGTTAGCTACTTGTTTTGCCAATAGTCGTCATGATAGTTGGTCGATCATGTGGTAATAGTTGACTTGGAAATAATTCAGTATGGAGTTATGCACGAAAACATCGGTCGTATGTGCGGAGCGCATAAAACACTTTATTTTTCTATTTTCAACAGTCTTAATGAGTTTTGACACGCTAATTCGACCCAGGGCGTATTTGGACGTGGGCAAACGATGACTAACACGAATACCAACTCTCCTCTCCCTGTCATAAAGTTAGCCTTGTGATGTTGGTATGTGTATAGACAACCACAATAATTATACAGCTCGTGGTCTTGCATAATGTGACACTCTCTCTAACGAGGTACTTTGTTCCACTATCTAAAATAATATATGAAGTCACCAGTGAAGGCAAGCCGACACTTTATGTATCATTCGTAGCAGTAGAGATCAGGCGGAAAGGGCTCCACTTTAATTTGCCTAGCGACCTTAAGAACAAACTCTCCGCAGTCAGTGAACTTTAGTACAGCCCCATGCAAAAAATAAATATTATAACGCTGGTCTCAATATGACACCAATAAAGGCAATTCAAATGGTTCCCCACGCTTTTGAACACGCGACATAGAGCGTTGGGCTTGAAATAGACTGACCCGCTCTGGTGACCGGATGGTCTAAGGCGTCACTCTCGCAATAGATTGGCCTGCTGATGGTGGGGGAGGATCGGAGTTTGAATCCTGGTCAGGTCTACTAATGGTGGTTTTCCCTAAATTGTTTTACACTCTCCTTCCACGCAAATGTGCCTACAATTCCTTCTAAATTCAACCTTCTCATCTCTAACACATTGGCTTAGTTAATACGTATAACCCTAACGGGTAGTAAGACTTGGTGTAAAAGATTTTTTCTAATTGACTGGATTGTCATAGATGGGGTAGGTCGATTTTTTTTCGCCAATGGTTTTCACGTAACCTTTCCACACTAATGTGGGTGCATTTATACCATAACTACCTTCCCATAGGTGACTCCTTAAATTAGGTTAGTAAAACTTACTAATAAAAATGTTTTCTATTGGTTTTAGTATATACAGGTTATTTTTTAAATGATCAAGAATTTTGGGCGTAACTGTGTATCAGCCTTATTCAATACATACCTAGCCTAAATATCCGAGTCTGTTTTCTTCTATGTCAACTACGTCGTTTATGATGTAAGACCCGTGCTGATGGGCAAAAAGACAAAGCGCCTGTATGATTTGTCGGTGACGGGGCAACCGGGATCCAAATACCGGCCATATGTACCGAGATGAATTTTCCTGGACAGTTTTCCATTCCCCCTCTACGCAAATGTTGGCACATTTCCTTAAAATTCTACCTTTATCATCCCTACCCCACACTAATATTAACTGAAGATCCCTGATGGGTAAAAATACGAGAAAATATAACACCAAAAATGATTTCATTTGACTTAGTTTATGTTTTGATTTCATAAAGGATAGAATCTTTGGAGAAAATCTACAGACGACAGAATAAATGTATATTCCATTTTTTTAAATTTATTTGAGGTGATTAACGGGGACAAATTGAACCGACTGATTTATGTCAGCACACGACTTATAAACCAACTTAAATCTAGAACAAACACAACACCCAGCTTCCGGGCGTTAATTCTTCACTGTGAAAGGGGAAACTCTAATTTCATCAATGAAAAATATTTTGAGCATTGCCAAGAAACGAACCCAGGACCCTTAGCTCAGTAGAGACACACACTACCGACTTAGCTAAGGTGTCGGACTAGACTACAACTTAAAAAAAAGTTTAACGGATATTTTCCTTGATAGCTCTTCAAAATATTTTATGTTCTTGTCATTACATTTGTTCAAGAAAAGTGTTTCATTTTCTGCTGTCGAGCATTTTACCTTACGACCACCGAAGTCCACTTTCAAATAAATAAAATACGAAAGGTTTTTCCTACAAAAAATCCCACTTTAAATTTGGCACATAGTCTGGTCGGCATTGAAAGAACATTTTATAGGTGTAAAATTAAATAGACTTTTCCCCATATTATTCTCAAAGCTGTCCAAATTGACACTATATGTCAAAAGTAGCAGTGCTTCCTGCGGAAAACAGACTATAACTACATACACTCAAATTTTAATAGCAAGGGCTTCTTATAAAACACACATATATTTTTTGCTGTCAAAATTGATGACATTTTACTATTTTATTTGTGATATTTTATAGGTTATAGAGTTTTTAGTATCGCGTCTTACTGCTTGTTTGGGCTGTACTCACATGTACTAATTACTCTAATATGCTATGGATGAGGAATGTTGAATTTAGAGGAAGTGTACCTACATTTGCATGTAGAGAGTGGAAACCCATATAGTTAAAACCACCCTCGGTTTACTCGACAGGGTTGACCTCTGGGGTCTTGGGGTAAAGTGCTCGCCTCAGGATTCAATGTTCGTGGGTTCAAACTCAAACGGGGTCGACGGTTTTTTTAGTGATAAAAATCTGTAGCACATCTTCCTTTGGAGGGGAAATAAAGCCGTTGGTCCCATGTTGACTGTGGAATATAAAAAAAAAACTGGAACGTTTGTGAAGATACCTTTCGCGTCAAAATTTGTGGCTCTTTCGGTCTCGCTCATAGAAATTCTCGCGTGCTGATAAAATCAGTCAGTTCAGAAAGTGCACGTTAAATACCTCAAATATATAAAATAATACACCCGACCGGAATTTGAACTTCGATATCCCGGTCATTGACAGTCCAGTTCATTGTGAGAATGACGCCTTAGGGCTTAGACCATGCGGGTAGTATTAGAACTAATATATATTAAAGGTGACAACTGCGACTCACATTGACCTGACATATGAATACATGAAAGAAGATCTAGTAGTTTTTCCAAGGATCTTCACGCTAAGATTGAACTGTAGTCGTGGTGTCGTTATCCAAACGTTCACATGTCATCATGTTCAAGTGGCAACACTGACTGTTCTCACAAGACTATAAGAGATACATTTTGAGGGAACACCCTGTACTAAGTTGTTGTAAAACACACACATGTGGCAACACTGACTGTTCTCACAGGACCATAAGAGATACACTTTGAGGGAACACCCTGTGCTAAGCTGTTGTAAAACACACACATGTGGCAACACTGGCTGTTCTCACAGGACTATAAGAGATACATTTTGAGGGAACACCCTGTACTAAGCTGTTGTAAAACAAAGTTTTTATCTCTACATTCCAACACTTTAGAACACAGCGTTCCAAGGTTTACGGGACTATACTGGTCCCCAACAGCTTCCTGTCCTCGACCCCTCAATACTAGTCTCCCGACCTCATGGCGGAGCACTGGAAGATACAGACTACAATGCTAGGGGGCTCTGGTTTGACCCCAATGGATGAAACAATAATATCTATCTAATAGATAAAATCATTTTCCAAATACTATATTCCTTATGTCAATGATCTGAGAACATGTCATAAAGCATTGTTTTCTTATCTCCAAACTATAGTTCTACTTAGAGTGAATTTAATATCACCTATAAATCTGAGGATCATCATTTATTTTTTTAAACCCTAAAATTGATGTTATTTACAAAAAATAAAATTAATGTGGGAGGGAACGTGAGCTTAGATCCGTATTTTAAGTTTTTATAATTATTGTAGTGTATAAAATTGTATCAGTATTTAGTAGTTTAGTTTAATTTTCTACGCAATCTAAACAGACAAGAACTGTTCTTGAATACTTCTCATGAGCATAGTGGCATTTGACCAAGTCTCTTTATATTCATTCAAAAAGTTTTTGTTCAAATGCCACTATGCTCGTGAGATATATTCAAAAACTGTTGAGATTATATAATATGTGCATAAAATGTAAACTGAAGAATCTAGAACCATGTTCAAAGTATTGGCTGGCAAATCCAATGGGAAGAGACCATTGGAAATTGTTGAACGCAGACGGGAGGATAACATTATAATGTACCTAAAAGAGATAGTGAGGTGGAATGGATAGAACTAGCTCGAGATAGGGATAGGGTGTAATAAGATGGACTGGATAGAACTAGCTCAAGATGGGGATAGGGTGTAGTGACGGGGACTGGATATAACTAGCTCTAGATAGGGATAGGGTGTAATGAGATGGACTGGGTAAAACTAGCTCAAGATAGGGATAGGGTGTAATGAGGTGGACTGGGCAGAACTAGCTTAAAATAGGAATAGGTGGGTTACTTTTTGTAAGTTCGGCAATGAAATTTCGAGATCATAATGCCATAGAATAAGTAAATAAGAAAATTTAAACTAAACTCATCTATCAAAGTAATACTTTATTTTATTTTAGTGTTACCCGCCTCGGTGGCGTAGTTGGCTAACACGCTAGTCGTGTTGAGCTCGACCGCCGAGGACGGGGAGATCGAGGTTCTAATCTCGGTCGGGTGAACTGGGGGTGATTTTTCCTAAATGGTTTTCCACTCTTCCTCCACGCAAATGCGGGTTCACTTCCTCTAAATTCAACCTTCCCAATTCCTAATCTATTAAGTGTAATTAGTACTTAAGCGTATAACCCGAACGGGTAGTAAGACGCGGTGCTATATATATATATATATATGTATATATATATATATTACTGTTCATTGCAACAGTGCCTTCACGTAAGAGAGACACTTTTAGTGTGCTTGCCTTTTCTTCTTAAATTTAGGTCTTTTTCAGTTATTTATAGGTTTGCGTGTAAATTGTGCATATTTAGTTTTGCTTCTTTATTAATAAAGCCAATAAAACTCTAAGGTATGTATGCGAAATCTAATTTTGTGGCGTTTTTCCTTTTTCTGGTCAGTATAAATAGTACGGATACAAAATAGTCAATTTTTAGAATGTCTGATTGTTTGTTTGTTGCCAGTAAACTCAAAAAAGCACCCATCGGTTCGAGACTGAACTTCTTTTGTTGTACTCCTTATTTTTCAGGGAACCATGTTAATCTAAATATCAACACGCTATCCTATCATCGAGGGAAGTAGTGACAATAAAACCAGGTGTAAGCAGTGAACATTCGTAGTGGCTGGTATTGCGGGTACAGAGTATGGCAAGGGACATGAATAGGGGTGGGGAAGGGTGGGGGAGATGGGGCGCGTCAGTGTTTATTCGTGCATCTTCCTAATCCCATAAAACACTTCTCTCTAGTAAGTTTCATTCTTATCTCGCATTTGAAGTTGTCGAATGTTTTGATGTATTGTTTAATGCGAGCGAAGCCGTGGGCAAATGCTAGTGTAATATATCACGGCAATCGTTAGTGGCAAATGGCGTTACCAAACTTTTTAAAATAATTCCTTGACTAAGCCGTCTTCTATCCATATCTTCAATCTTGTGATTGGTTGGCACTTACTCTTTTCTTCCATTCTTCTCTACTCTGTCATTCTCTTCATTTTAATGTAGCTCCTTGGATCACAATCATAATCTGCATGATATAGGCCTATTCCAATCTCGGCCGTCCTTCACCTCTTTTTCCTTTCATTTTTCCTTCTAAGATGTTAAACAAAAACTCTTTCTTTTTAAATATTTGTCCAATCCTCTTCTCATTTTTACTATTTTTTTTTATTTTACTTATTTTCATTCACTCGTTTGAAAAAATGTTCGTGTAACGCTGTCTGTCCAAGATATATTTTAAACTAATCTCGAACACCATGTTTTATGTGCCTCAATTCTTTTCCTTCCCCGCTTTCCTATACGAGTAGTTCATGTTTCTGACACATACAACGCTGTAGTCCATATAAAACTTTCTACAATTTTTTTCCTAACGTTAATATTGATATTTTTGGATGTTAGCAGTTGTCTTTTCTTATTGAAAGCTACTTTTCTTGGGATATTCTGTTATCAATATCTGTTGAACTTTTTCCGTCCTCTGTAATTTTACTCCCTAAGTAGGTAAGGTTATTAGTTTCAGTTGTTTTTCTATCTATTGCAATATTTATGGCCCTATGTTGTTTGCTAAACACCATCAATTCTGTTTTATTTCTGTTTATTTTCATATTGTAATATACTACCTATTCCATCTAGGGTAGTTTGTAGACTCTCTTCCTTATTTGACAAAGCCGCAATATCATCTGCAAATCGTAACATCTGTATTTTCCTTCTGTTGTTATTTACTGCCTTCACACACCTCTTCTTACATTCTTCCAGAGCTGTTTCAATATAATTAATGTTGAACAATGTCGGTGATAAATTGCATCCTTGTCTAACTCCTTTATGAGTTCTTGCAATCCTTACATCACTTTATTTTACCTGAACTTGAACAGTTTGATTTGTGTACAAGTTAAATATTTACATGTTTACATCTATGTTGTCTTAAGTCTATCTATTTCACTATCATAAGTAATGTTCCCCAATTTACACTATCGAAAGCGTTTTCTAATAGGTTGAAAAGGAACTATAGAACCACAAATTAAAATTAATCAGACATTATTTAATATCACGAATCTCTTGATTCATAAGTAGTCTACAGTATTTAAATTTTTGCTCATGCTATTATTATTATTATTATTATTATTATTATTATTATTATTATTATTATTATTATTATTATTATTATTATTATTATTATTATATAGCACCACGTCTTACTAACCGTTTGGGTTTTCCGCATATATAGCTAACTAATTACGCTGATGTGTCAGGTGTGAAAAGGATTAAATTTAGAGGAAGTGTACCCGCATTTTAGTGGAGATATAGTATAAACCTATTTAGGAAAAACCACCTTCAATACGCCCAACCGGGATTCCAACCCCAACCTCCACGTCCAGTCCATTGTGAGATTGACGCCTTAAACAATTTGGCACCTACCTTGATGTATTAACACACATCACGTTCTCTGTTAACTACACGAACTACACATTGTAACATTGTGTGGTATAATCTACAATTTCGTAATAAATATAAATTGAACTATTCAAACCTCTCATCTTTAATTTCTAGAATTATCCATCCTGCTTTCCACTTACCCATGACAATGTACAATTTTTTTAACACATTATTATTTTCTTTACTCTAAGAGAGTCTAAAATGAAATGTGAAGTGGTGAACATTGACTGATGAGGAATGTCACGTGGAATGACAGGACATGACACATGCATGTAGCTACCGACTCACATAAATTACATATGTGCCACTGTGCAATATTGACCCTATACAAATATGAGCAATACTGTTTCTAACTCCACGAATAGTCGGAACCTTCAATAAAATGTAAGAACTGTTTTATGGCTTTATTTGCTTGTTTGGCGCAAAGTAAGTAATAAACGTATACCCGCATCTATTGGTCATACGGATCAAGGGATCAGGATGGTCTAATCTTAATTGCCAGTGCCGATGTACTCGAATTCTGTCAGTATATTTTCTTCCGTTGTTTCCCGATATCCCTCCACGCAAATGCGGATATATTTCCTCTAAATTTGGCCTTATACTACTCGAGTGATTAAATATTACTAGCCTTGAATGGTGGTGCATATAAAAAGAAGCTTGATTATCTTTTCTAAGGGAGCTTTGCAAGAGTCAGACTGCTATTCCCATTCAACTTGTACAGCACAGCAAAACAACTAATACGAGTTTGGATTCAAAGCGTAAATATAAATTGGGGTTCAAGGTTAAGAACGTGTTCTGGAGGTTGAATGAAAGAGCGTTTAACGCTCCGATAACGAGGTTTATTGGTGAGGACAGGAGCTGCTCCTAGTGTAAGAGTAGCTATAATGTTTGGAGGGCTATTTCAGGCGGGAGAGCAAGGTTTATTGGTGAGGACAGGAGCTGCTCCTAGCGTAATAGTAGCTATAATGTTTGGAGGGCTAGTTCAGGCAGGAGAGCAAGGTTTATTGGTGAGGACAGGAGCTGTTCCTAGTGTAAGAGTATATATATAAACTCAACGGGATATCTATGTATCTGGCGTACAAACGTTTAACTCATTCTATCTTTGTTGTGTACTTTTTTTCAGGCACAGGCTACCAGTTCTGGCTATGCGCACATGTATTAATTACGACAGTGATTTAGGGATGAGTATATTTGGCTTTAGAGGAGGTATACCCACATGTGTGTGTGGAGGCAGAGGGTTAAACCATTTAGGAAAAAACCACCCTCAGTACACCCTAAAAGGATTTGAATCCTGATCTCTCCATCATCAACAGCCAAGTTTATTGCGAGACTGGCGACAAAGATAATGCGGCCACTGAAGTGGATTTTGTTGTGTGCTATTGACGTGTTTACAATCATGTCGATGACTTCTGTTCAGTATTGTATCTTGAGACTGCTTGGAAATAGTTATTTTACAGCAATTATTTACAAAGTTGCAATAATAAAGTATATTTCATACAGATACAATACGGTATTAGTCACATTAGATTTGTGGAGCACAACGACTCGGTGATGTGTAGTGTATGTCTGAGGATTCCTTAAAACTAATGGATCTTACTACTTACTCGATAGTATGTTCTTTTATAGATATTCATCATACAATATATATAATTAAAAGGCACATTTTAAATTACATCTAAAGCTATTCTATTATTTAGTCTAAAATTAAACATCTTAGCTCAGTCGGTAGCGTGTCTGCCTACCGAGCTAAGGGTAAGCGCACAGTACAAGCCGGCAGTCAGATTCCGATTTCCGATGACAATCGGCGCCGACAGTCTGAGGACTGGGGGTCT